>PVJC01024679.1:0-13998 GCA_004026665.1 Murina feae | reverse complement strand
GTCTGTGAAGCTCTTTATCTGACCCTCAATTCTGAATGATAGCCTTGCTGGGTAAAGTAATTTTGGTTGTAGGTTCTTGCTGTTCATCACTTTGAATATTTCTTGCCACTCCCTTCTGGCCTGCAGAGTTTCTGTTGAGAAATCAGCTGATAGTCATATGGGTTCCCCCTTGTAGGTAACTAACTGCTTTTCTCTTGCAGCTTTTAAGATTCTCTCCTTGTCTTTTGCTCTTGGGATTTTTAATAATGATGTGTCTTGGTGTGGTCCTTCTTAGGTTCCTTTTGTTTGGAGTTCTCTGTGCTTCCTGGACTTGTAAGTCTATTTCTTTCACCAGGTGGGGTAAGTTTTCTGTCATTATTTCTTTCAATATCTTGCTCTTTCTCTTCTTCTGGTACCCCTATAATTCTGATGTTGGTATGCTTGAAGTTGTCCCAGAGACTCCTTACACTATCTTCATACTTTTTGATTTTTCATTTGTTTGTTTGTTTGTTTTTTGTCTTGGCTTTTTTGGCTGGGTGGGTTTTGCTTCTTAATATTTCATATCTTTGACTTGATTCTTGCCATCCTCTTGTCTGCTGTTGGGTCTCTGTATATTCTTCTTTATTTCAGTCAGTGTATGCTTAATTTCTAGCTGGTTCTTTTTCATATGCTCGAGGGTCTCACTAAATTTATCGGCAGTCTCTAGAAACTTCTTGAAAAACCTAATAACCGTGGTTTTGAACTCTATATCCAGTCGTTTGCGTTCCTCCATTTCTGTCTTTTGTGACCTGTTTCTTAGTCTTCGCATTTTGGCTTTCTGTGCTAGGTGTTCAGTATAGGGCCCAGTGATTCAGCCTCCCCAATCACCTGGGATGGACACTCTTGTTGTATGCCTTTGAAGGCTGGGTGCACAGTCTTGTTGTAGTTATCACTGGGAGGTATCACTGGGGGGAAATGACCTGCAGGCCTTTGTCCTAGTTGTTTGGAGTTTGGATCTATTGGAGTTCTGTCTCAGCTGCAGACCCTTAGGTTATGCTGCAGGCAGGCTGGCGCACAGCTTGGGTGGGGTTGTAGGTGGGGTGGGGCGGGGTCTCAGTATCACCGGGGGTGGAACGACTCACAATGGCGTCCCCTCTGCTGGTGCCGCAGTTTCTACCGGGGTTGGCGTCTCCAAGCCCTGGGGTCTGCGCACAATTCTCAGTCCCCAAATCTCCGCGTCAGTGATAGCTGTAAATAGCACTGCTAGAACGCCACTGGTCTTCCGCCACCCCTTTGCCCCACAGCCTGCATTGCATTCAGTGCGATCGGGGAGTTTATAATCTTCCAAGCCGCGGACCCGATCACCGCTGCCACCCTTTCACCTGCACCGCCGTGCCGCTGCCTCTGTTTAGCGCCTCTGTACCTTTTAGTTTGGGCGCCGGGAGCTTCTGTTCAGTCTCAAAGCACTCCTCTTGCCTTCTAGATGTAACGCTTCCCCTCCCTTGGTTCTGGAGGATGGCCGTTTATCTGTATAGTTGTATTTCTATAATGTAGGTGTGGAGGCTGTGCATTTAGGTATATACCTCATGCCGCCATCTTGGTTCTCTCAGTAAATGCTTATTCCACCTTTTAGTATTGAATAGTGAATAGTACTGTAATGAACATTGGTGTGTAAGTACCTGAGTACCATGTTTTCAAGTTATTTGTGTACATACCTAGGGGTAGAATTATTGGGTCATATGGTAATTCCATATTTAGCTACTTGAGGGAGGTGGATTTTTTGTTATTAAAATTGTATTTATTAGAAGGGTTAACATAAACATAAAATCATTATGAACTGTAAGAAATCTTGAAATAATAGTAGTTAATTCTATTAATTACTGAAATATAACTGAAGCTTGCCTAGTTCTTTTTCCAGCCTATCCTTTTCACTTCCTCCTTTGCCCTTTTAAAATTTTTTAGTCATGAGTCACTTCTACCTACTTGCCTAGTTTTTCTTTGACACATCAACAGACATAGGGGGCTTGGGTTTCAGAATATTTTTCTAACATTACAAGTAGTTTACTTTATAGAATAAATAAAGTACCTAGCAATAGACATGTCTGTCACCCTTCTTGGTAGCAGCTTAACATAAATTTTTTTGGGAATAGAAATTTAAATAAAAGGAAATAATAATAAACACTGTTTATGCTATTATCTGGAAATTTGAGTTCCCAGAACTCTAGCATATCAGTCATTATTTGTGGCTGCCCTTCTCTTCAGTGGAGGTGAATATAGACTTGAAAGTGTCTGGAATCATCCTCCCTGGGACCCTTCTAGCACCCTTTTCAATATAGCGCACTTGATCTCTTGTTCACTTTCAGCTTTATACTTGGTTCCTGGATTATTTAATAATCTACTTTTCTTGGGTTTATGAATGAAAAGGGAAGATCAGCATCTTTATGTGATGATATAATTTTCTTCTTATTTTTTGTCCCTTGTTCACTAGATTTCAGTCACCCTTGAACTCTTTCTTCCTAGTCTATTCATTCATTCCTCTCTCTGGTACTTTCCAGATTGGGCAAGTTTGTGCTAGTGACAAGGGTCATAACTATAGTTTCATTGTCATAGAAATCAAAGCATTTGGACCTGCACAGGTCCTACTTGATTATGTACTTGACATGTGGTGATGGTCTACTCCTAGGGCTTTCAATGGAGCATTTGACATTATTTATAAATATTTTATAACAGTAAATGAAAATACTAAAATTGCTTTCAGTGAGACTGCAAGGTAAAATTGCTTTCAATGAGACTGCAAGGTAAACTTACTGCAAGGTATCATTGATACAAATGATACCTGCCCACCATTGTGACATTTCTTGCTGATCAGAAGCTCTAAGTTACATGTTTTTGGTAAAAACAAAACAAAACATAAACCCAGCAACAACAAGATAGCAAATTAATTTTCAAAGCAGTTAATAAAAATACTTGAAAGTGTGAGATCTTAGGCAAAAATTCACTTTTAAAATGTACGTGTAGAAAATCTGCTGTGATTAAAAGGTCAGAAACAACTGATCTAGTTCATCCCTTTTGTTTTACAGATGAGGAAACTGAGGCTCAGAGAAGTTACTTGACTTGTCCAGTGTCCTACAGGAAGTTAGTGAGTTCATGAAAGAAAAATGCCTTATACTTACAAAAACAATAGACAATTTCTACATATGGTCTTATTTTTTGAAGAGCAAATCATGCCAGATCAGATTAATATCTTTTTATAAGACTATATTAGACATTGTTCATTGCCCACCCTCTGTCTATTTTCCCCTTTCCTTTCCCATATGTTTCCAAATTTTCATCTGGACGTGTTTCTTTCCTAATTCCTTGAATTTGAGGCAAGTTGACCCCAACTGCTGAGCTGAGTCTTAGTTGTCTTATATAAGTTGCTTGATATACTTGGTTACCTTATGCCAATAGAACTTTTTGCAGAGATGGAAATGTTCTAATTTATACTGTTTAATACTGCAGCTAGTAACTGCATGTGACTGTTGAGCACTTGAAATGTGGCTAGTGTGACTGAGAAATTGAATTTTTAATTGTTTCTAATTTTAGTTAATTTTATTTTAAATAGCTATATATGGTTTGTGGTACTATATTAAATATTGTAGCTTCATACCATTCTTCTTCCCATAGGCACATGATATAAGCCGTTTAATCAGGGTAATTCCTGCTAGGAGTTCTGAGATGTAAGTAGTTTCCTGGTGGATATAAACAGGAAATATTTATCTCTAATTGCTACTGGCAGCTATTCTACATCTTGCTAAGTATTGGGGACAGAAGACCAGGAAAAAATCTGGGCCCCTAAGTGGGCCCTGGATCATCTGACCCTGAAGTCTGCCTCATCTCTGGATTTCTAATCGCATGAGTCACCTTTGATGTATAAGCCAGTTTGCTTGAATGTTCTATCATCTCAATGAGTATTCAAGAGAATACAGAGGAAATGACATGCTATGCATTATGTTATTTGCTGGAAAAAGAAAGGTGGATAAAGAGTAAAATCTAGATGCTTGTCCTTAAGATGAAATTAGTCTGTAAGAAGAGCTTCAGTAAAGACATATTCTGGGTCTTGCCTGCATTTGTTCCCTTCAATGGGAATTGCCTTGATTGAAGCAGTATATACAATCTAATCTTGCCCCTGGGTCTTGGACCATGAGTAGATTCCTGAACTAAGGGTCATCAGTGACCCATTAGATTTCTTCTTCCATAGCTTGAGGACTCAGAAGCTAAAATGCCAGATAGAGTGAGGGGTGGAGACAGTCTTTAGGGAACAGAAGCTGCACATAAAGAAGAGCAACTGATGAGCAGAGGGAAGGAAGGGCCATATGGAGAGGAAGGGGGAGAAGATGAAAGGAGGAGGGAGGAAGAAGGAGAGAAAAAAAGACGTTCTTTGGGCCTTGAAGGGTTTGCCTGGTGAAGAAGGGTGAAAAATAGTTTTGGTATGACTAAGGGCACAGAGGTGGATGGTAGGTAGACTAATATCTACAGTTGAAATAGTGCACAGTGGGGGAGTTTGGAGAGGAGGCTAGAAAAGTAGGCTCTGGTGACATTTTGCCCAGTTATATGGCTGCTAAGAGATCTGGGTCATCCAAGAGTTTGGATCCCCAAATCATCCAAGGTTTTTAAGAAAAGGAGACTGAATATTAGAAAGAAGGGAGAAATTGTCACACAACATGAACCAGTTAAGACTAGTGATGTTGAAGACCCAACTGAGAGCAGTGGAATGTAGAAGGGATAGAGTCACATACTGTTTCAGAACTATAATTGACAAGAGTTCAATGGCAGATCAAATATGGGACTTAAGGCAGAGAAACATTCAAGAATAAGATTAACTTGATATCTAGTTTAGCAACTGCACAGGTACTGACATTCTTAAATGAGAAAAAGAAAGGGGTAAGAAAGACTGAATTCATGTTCCAATCATATGTTGAATTTGAGCTACATGGGGGACATTGAAATCATGATATCCAATAGGTAATTGGAAATACAAATGTAAACCCAGAAGAGGAATGGTGAGAGTTATAGATTTGAACATTATCAATGAAAGCTATGGGAAGTTGATGAGATTATCAAATACAGGACTCAAAGTTGGATTTACATGAAGTAGACACTGTCTCATTAAACCAAGGCAAAAGCTGGTAGATATGGAAAACTTAGGGACGAGGGTAGGGTTGGGAAGTAACTCTGATAAAAATTTTGAGAGTGCTGTACAAGATCTGAAGAGCCCTGGCTGGTTTTTCTCAGTGGTTAGAGTGTTGGCCTATGGACTAAAGGCTCCCCAAGTTCAATTCTGGTCAAGGCACATCCCTCAGTTGCAGGCTCAATCCCCAGGCCCTGGTAAGGGGTGCATGTGGAAGGTAACCAATCACTGTGTCTCTTCATATCAATAGTTCTCTCTGTCTCTCCCTCTCCCTTTCACACTCTCTAAAAATCAATGGAAAAAATATCCTCAGATGAGGATTAACAACAACAACAACAACAAAAGACCTAACAGAAAAGTGTGTAGAGCTAAGAAGTGTTGAGTGTTTTCAATAAATGAAAGAATGCCTCTCTTTCAAGGCTATCAAATGACTAAAGATCATTTTCATTTAAAAAGTCCAATTCTCACAATTAATTTAAATCAACCTTTATTCAGGGAGGGCCTCTCTCTCTTTTGCATTTAAACATTATTTTGGAAGAAAATAGATTTAAAGAAAAAAAGTTCAGCTTGGTTTTTATTGAACTGGGAAACAGAATCAGCTGTAGATGGGGATAGTTAATGTACTCATTCCACTTCCCTCTGCTGCGATTCTGAGCACTACTGCCTGTGAGGTTAGTTTTCAGGTCTTCAGAAGGGAAGGCCCAATCAAGTAGATCTTCCTAATTTATCCCTTTGGTCAGCATATACCAGGTTTATTCAGTTGAGCAATGAAGCCTTTAAGAAAATAATTTTAAGTGTTTAACCTGCTTCTTTAAGGGTTTATGTATTTTTCTTTTTTAAATATATATTTTATTGATTTTTTACAGAGAGGAAGGGAGAGAGATAGAGAGCTAGAAACATCAATGAGAGAGAAACATCGATCAGCTGCCTCCTGCACACTCCCCACTGGGCACTGGGGATGTGCCCGCTTACCAAGGTACATGTCCTCAAACAGAATCGAACCTGGAACCCTTGAGTCCGCAGGCTGAAGCTCTATCCACTGAGCCAAAGCAGTCACGGCTGTATTTTTCTTTATTATCTTTTGTTTTGTTTTTTGGTTAGAGATCCTTTCACTGCGACTGTGCAGAATTGTATGCCTACAGAACCATCTTAATGACATTGATTTCCCCTTTGGATCACTCTAAATAATGCCCATTCTCTCTTAAGAACTACTAAGTTTTTCAAGTTGTGCAGAAACATGCCAGGGGAAATCTTTGCCTGGTAATTAGAATAATGTTGAGATTTCAACTAAGCCTGTTGGGAATAGAAAAAATAAAACTGGGTCATGAGACTGTGGATGGGGAGAGGGAACTGACAGCTGTCATACACTGGGTATAAAATGTCCATTATTAAGGAAAGATCTTATTTAACATTTTACAGTAGAAAATTTTCTCTGGTTTTCTGATAGTAGTTTTTAAAAAACCCTAAGAAATGATTGAGTTATCCATACCCCTTTAAGTGGAACCAGTCTCCTCCTTACCCACCTTGCACACCCTTTCATTAGTTCCCTGAGTGAAAGCTCAGCTTCATGCTAAAGTTGCTCATCTCTGCTTCCAGTTGGCTGACCCCTATTTGGCCAGCCCCCCTAGCTCTGACTCATTTGTTTGAGCCAGAAGCAGCAATCAAGTATGAACTTGATAGGCTTGACTTTGGCTCTGACACTGATTTTGACCCTTCTTATTTCAAAGCCTCTTTGATACCAGCTTCTGCAGTTGACACTGCTACACTCTTGGCTCTGGAGTACACCCAGGCCTCATTGTACCTACTGTTCCAGGTACAAATGATTCTTGGACCCTCCACCCTGGTGCTTAGGGGCTGGGATCCAATTTGTCTGGCTAGCCCCTTTGAATCTATACCGGAAAAGGGGGGTCCAATAAAATGTGGCAACACTCTTAGAAAGAAAAAAAAGGTACAGAACAAGAGTTTTTGCCATTAATTCTTTTTTTATTAAATCTTTATTCAGATTATTACAGTTGTTCCTCTTCCTCCCCCCCCCACAGCTCCCCTCCTCCCAGTTCCTACCCCACCCTCTGGCCTTACCACCCCCCCACACTGTCCTCATCCATAGGTGTACGATTTTTGTCCAGTCTCTTCCAGCACCCCCTACATCCTTTTCCCCCTGAGAATTGTCGGTCCACTCCCTTTCTATGCCCCTGATTCTATTCTATTCACCAGTTTATTCTGTTTATCAGATTTTTTATTCACTTGTTGATAGATATGTATTTGTTGTTCATAATTTTTATCTTTACTTTTTCTTCTTCCTCTTCTCAAAGGATACCGTTCAGCATTTCATATAATACTGGTTGGGTGGTGGTGAACTCTTTTAGCTTTTTTTTGTCTGTGAAGCACTTTGTCTGACCTTCAATTCGGAATGATAGCTTTGCTGGGTAAAGTAATCTTGGTTGTAGGTTCTTGCTATTCATTGTTTTGAATATTTCTTGCCACTCCCTTCTGGCCTGTAAAGTTTCTTTTGAGAAATCAGCTGACAGTCATATGGGTGCTCCCTTGTAGGTAACTAACTGCTTTTCTCTTGCTGCTTTTAAGATTCTCTCTTTGTCTTTTGCCCTTGGCATTTTAATTATAGTGTGTCTTGGTGTGGTTCTCTTTGGATTCCTTTTGTTTGGGATTCTCTGTGCTTCCTGGACTTGTAAGTCTATTTCTTTCACTAGGTAGGGGAAGTTTTCTATCATTATTTCTTTAAATAAGTTTTCAATGTCTTGCTCTCTCTCTTCTTCTGGCACCCCCATAATTCTGATGTTGGTATGGTTGAAGTTGTCCCGGAGGCTCCTTACACTATCCTCATATTTTTGGATTCTTTTTTCTTTTTGCTTTTCCAGTTGGGTGTTTTTTGCTTCTTCGCATTTCAAATCTTTGACTTGATTCTTGGGATCCTCTCGTCTGCTGTTGGGTCTCTGTATATTCTTCTTTATTTCAGTCAGTGTATGCTTAATTTCTAGTTGGTCCTTTTTTGTATCCTCGAGGGTCTCACTAAATTTATCAGCGGTCTCTAGAAAGTTCTTGAAAAACCTTATAACCGTGGTTTTGAACTCTGTATCCAGTAGTTTGCTTTCCTCCATTTCTGTCATTTGTGACCTATCTCTTTGTCTCCCCATTTTGGCTGCTTCCCTGTGTTGATAGAGTGGCTTTCTGTACTAGGTGTCCTATAGGGCCCAGTGGCTCAGCCTCCCCAATTACCTGAGGTGAACACTCTTCGTGCACTGCTTTTTGGCTTTGTCCACAGTGTTGTTGTAGCTAAACTTTGATTGTTGTTGGTATCACTGGGAGGAATTGACCTCCAGGCTACTTGGCTATGAGAATCAGCTGTGTCTATGGTGGGAAAACTTCTATGCTGGAGACACCCTTATGGGGCAAGACTTGCTTCAGTGAGGCTTTGGTGCTCACTGAGTCTGCCCCCTGAAAGTGTTCCTTATGGATCTGAGGAGTTGTAATCTGGATGGTCCCACTCTGACCACTGGGTACACTGGCTCTTGGATCTCTAAGGAGGTGCTAATTTAGCCTTTGCCTGAGGCTACCCAGCCTTTTATATGCAAAAGCCTCTATGAGCAGCTTGGGTGGGGTGGGTTCTGGGGGAATCAACAGTGCAGAGCAGACTGCTGTGGCTGATCCTCAGCCCTGCCCTAAGAGGCACCGGGTCTCAGTGTCCCGCGGTAATCCCTGCAAGCACTGCTGAGAGAAAGCCGCTCTGGAGTTCCTCCTGGTGCCAGATAGTCCAGTTTCTCCCTGTATGAGTCTGGATCCCCAGAAACTCGCCTGGAACTAGAGTTTGGAGCCATCAGGAGCTTGTGACTCCCTCTGGATTGAAAAAGAGAACCGCATCCTCAGTTGCCAGCCCTTTCCTTGAGCCCTTTCTTCACATGCCTCTGTACCTCTGCACTTTACTTCCACACCTCCTCTGAGTCTCAGTGTGCTTTTCTCTTTCCAATTGTAGAATTTCCACTCAGCCAGCCTTGTGGCTCTGGGTGGTGTCTGTTTTTTCTTTTCGTTGTCGTTTTGAAATGGTTGTGCGAGGCAGCAATTTCATGTGTTTACCTATGCCGCCATCTTGGTTTCTCTTGTTGCCATTAATTCTTGACAAGTAGTACTTCATATTCCTTATTTAAAAAAAAATAAAAATAAATAAAAATCGACAACTAGAACCCCCCCCAAAAAAACAAACAAACAAACAAACAAAACACAGCAGTAAAGCAAAAACATAACTTCATAATACATACTTGCCTTGGCTTCTTCATAGGTTCTTGCCTAAGTCAATAAGGTAATGGAAATGAAAGTGTCTTAAAAAGGAGAAAGCATAGCATTCCAAATCATTTTTTGACACTTGTTGCCTCTTGCACCTGCCCATTCAGACCTTGGTTCCAGTCACATTGTTCCTAAGCAGTCCCTTCCCTCTTCTATCTTTGTGCTTCCTCCTTCCTGCCACGTATGCTTCCTAATACCTCATCTCTTCCTGTAAAAATTTCTCCAATTTTCAAATATCAACTGCCCTTTTACATGTATATTAATTACCTATGACTGTGCCACAAACATAGTGGCTTAAAACAAGCACATTTATTATCCTGCATTTTCTGTGAGTCATTGTAACAATATAAGAAATATTTATTTGGCCTCTGACACAGAGCTCCTAAAACTCTTGTAATTTCCTGAGTGATAGCAGTGTTAGGAACATCTTTTGTTCTAATATTTGCTCTTTGACCCTGGTTCCTGACACAGAACTCCTAAAACTCTCGTAATTTCCTGAGTGATATGCACATCTATTGTTCTAGTCTCTTGGAGGACTCCTAGATAGCTTCAGGATGGAGGCTACGTCACCTGAAAGACAAGCTATGATTAGAAGCTTGAAATTTGTAGCTCCACCCTCCAGCCCCCAGGGAGGGAAGGAGAGCTGGAGATGGAGTTAACAATTGATCATACCTACCTGATGAAATTGATCATGCCTAAGGGATTTCATAAACATTTCTGAATTATGGGGTTTGGAGAGCTTTTAGGTTGGTGAATTCATTATGTGCTGGGAGGGTTGATATACTTCTACTCCACAGGAACAGACATCCTTGTGCTCAGGAGCCTTGAAGACCTATACATATCTTCATATAGCTGTTCATCGCCTTTTATTATATTCTTTGTACTAAATTAGTAAATGTAAGGTATGTGTTGTGCTGAGTTCTGTAAGTGGTTATTGAACCTAAGGAAGGGGTCATGGGAACCTTCACACCAATTTGTAGTGAACTTAGAAGTCTGGATAACCTAGAGACCCATTACTTGCATTTGTTATCTGAAAAGCAGGGGGGAGGGGAAGTCTTTTGGGTCTGAGCCCTTCACTTGTGGGACTGTACTAACTGAGTATTTAGTGTCAGAATTCAGTTAAATTGTAGGACACCCAGGTTGTATCTGAAGAGAATGGGGAAATTACTTTGTGTGGAAAACCATACATTTGGTATCCAAAGTGTTGTGAGTAGAGGAAGGAAACCCGGTTTACCTTTAGTCTGTGGAATCTGGACATGGCTCAACTCTGTCCTCTGCTTCAGGGTTTCTCATAAGGCTGTGATCATGGTGGTGCTCATCTGAAGGCCTGACTTGGGAAGGATCTGCTTCTAAGCTTATGTGATTGTGGGCCAGATTTAATTCCTTGTGGGCTTTTGGACTGAGGACCTCAGTTCTTTTCTGGCTGCTGGCTGGAGGCCACCCTCAGCTCTTTGCTGCTGAGACCTATCTAATATGGCAGTTGGCTTCATCTGATCCAGCAAGGGAGAGAGCCTGCTATCAAGACTGAAGTTATAGTCTTATGTAACCCAGTCATGGAAATGACATTCTTTTGTCTTTTCCAAATTCTATTGACTGGAAGCAAGACACAGGTCCTTTTCACACTTGAAGGGAGGGAATTATACAAGAATGTGAAGACTAGGAGGTGTGGGAATCATTTGGGGCCATTTTAGAGTCTAGTCTGCTGCAAGATGTTTTCTCCACAAGCCTTTACTAATTTCTTCCAACTAAATGTGTGATCTGTCTTTTCTGTGGATCTTCTTTATAGTTACTTTTTTTTCCAGTTTATATTCCATGACTGATATTACAGTTGAATGTTTTTTTTTAAACATTTCTCTCATGTAACTTTTTGCTTATCTTTCACCCACCTGCATAGTCTTGTATTCACAAATGTTCTGCAGAAGACTCCTTCCTTCCCTTTTTTGAAACTAAAGAAGGACCAACCAAGTCACTCTCCTAAGTAATACCTGAGTCCTTTTTCTCCAAAGCAGTCCACTAAGATCCACTATAAAACCTTCAGATTTACCAATTTGGCATCAAAAGCAATGACTCACCTTTGTCTATATAACCTGGCTAGAATGATTTGCCTTATTGTGATTTGCATTTAGAGCTAGACTTGTTATCTTATTAAGGTGAAGCAATTTTCCATCAAAAATGCTTCAGACATTAGCTTTTTTTGAGTGGTTCATTTTTCTGTTTCTTAGGGGACCTGATGGATCTCAGAAGTGATTCAGTCTTCTTCTTTAAAGTCTTTATTTCTTTTTGTCTGTCATGATCACTTTGTAGTCTGCTATTATTAGGTCACAGTAAATAAATTGATTAAAGAGGACCAGCTTTTGGAGAAGCAGTGTTTTCATTTTTTTTCCTTTTTACCCAAGCAATGGGCCAGATCTTATTATCCCCGTTGGAGACGTTCAGTAGTACGAAATATTGCATGTGCTTTAAGAGTCTTGCAACGTAGGAGAGCTATAATAATGTTTGATATATGTGAGATCACAGACTCAAAACATGGCAAAACCCATCTAATCTAGCTTCCCACGCTTTGATCCATTCTCTACTTAACTCCCTAAGATAGCTTAGCACCTTCATAATATTTTTGAAGTTTTGATGGATAGCTAGTCCTTAGAAGGCAGATAAAGAAATACCAGTTTGATTTGAGTAAACACTTTCTGATGTTGAAATGTCACATCACAGCAAGATGTGAAGCCTGGCCTCTTTAAGCTTAAAAACTCATGGGAGTCAACTTAAATTTGGAGGAATCATTCATCTTCCCTGTTGGAAAGATGCAGAATTAGTAAGTTAAAGCCAGCTATAGATGGGAGCACATTAGTGTGTGTGCCTACATTTTGGGTCTTTTGGGAGCCATGAAGCTAAAAGCCAATTAAAGCTTTAGTAGAGAGAAATTTAAAAGTGGTTTCTCCTGGGCGAGAAAGATTTGGAGCAGAGAGTACTTGGAGAAAAGCAGGAGGATATTGATGATGTAATTAATGCATTTAATAGCTCGGAATGAGAATCAGTGCAAAGCTCCATTTAAGAAGATGATCTTGTGAGGGACTCAGACTTGGGCCTGAAAGCCACGCCATCTGGGTCTCGACTATCTGCATGCTCGGCCTGATGAGAAGGGTGACTAAATCTTGCCACAAAGAGTACCTTCTTTCTTACCCCCTTACCAGTCTGTAAGTTAGAAATGCATGAAAATAGGGTAGCAAAGGGATTTTTTCCCCTCTTAATACTTGAATTTTATTTTCATTCAGTTATTCATACTGTTGCTCTTAGTATGTTAAGTCCTTTTCCCTCCAGTCTCTACACATTTGTCTACTCAGACAATGTTATTATCTAATTGATATTTCCAACCTCTACCTCAGCTTGGTTAGACTACATACATCATCATAGTTATATTTATTGTCACCCCAAACTCAAAATGTTCCCCAGAATTGATTGACTTCTCCCAGTGTCTTATCACTCAGGCAGGTCTCTCCAAAACCATGTGTTCTTTTCCATTCTCACATCTATCAATCTTGTTCAGATCTTGAAGGTTGAGTGGCATGATGAGAAGAGGATGAGTTGTTGGCATTCATGAGATTTAAGTTTGAACCCTGTCCTTGTCATTTCCTACCTGGTAACCTTGAACAAGTATGTTATTTGACCTTGTGAGCCTCATTTCCCTTATCTCTAAAATTGGCATGATAATATCTGCCTACCTCTTTGGATTATTGGAGAATATTAAATACGGTAGTGTATGTAAATCTCCTGATTGTGCCTGGCATATTCAGGGCCACTGTTTTGAGATGCCATTTGCATTTGATTCTCATCTGGAATTGTGAAACCCAATTCTGAATGTAGTGCATGTTCTCCACCTCCCCTTGTACTTTCCCACAGATGAGTTTGACTTCTATGTTTCAGAGAAAACGAAACTGTCTCCATGTGCCCCCTCAGCTTGCAGCTGCCAGACTTACAAATGGCTTGTGTCTGGATTCTTTCCCTCCTCCATTTACTTTGCTACAATGAAGCTGGCATCTTTCTGTCCTTCTGCTTGAAATTAATGCTTTCCTCTGGCTTCTGGACCCCATCCCTTCCTGCCCAGGGACCTCTCCCTTTCCTAAGTGCGCACTCTTTGACCACATCTTCTTTAACGGTTCCTTCATGTCAGCAATGAATCATGTCCAAGCTTCCCTTATCTTAAAAAAGTAGAATAATAAAAACCTTGTCTGTCTCCCTCTAGAGCTACCACCCTGAATTATTCCACTCCTTGTCAGCCAGACTTCCGGAGCATAGTCCTCATCCTCATCACCACAGTCCACCTCCCATTTAATTTTCCACACCTGGCACTTAGTTTCTTTCTTTAAAATTAGTCTCATTAGGGCCACCTGTTACTTTGTCACTAAGGCCACACTGCTTACCGTGCTTTTCCTATTGAAGCACTTGGCTTTTCTGACCCCACATTAGAGTGATTTTTCTCAATATGACCTGACCTCTACCACCTCCAGTTCCCCACTAGCATCTAAACAGTCTTGCCAGTTTTGCTTTCTAAATACTTCTCCATCCCCTCTGCCACC
>PVJC01024678.1:0-24582 GCA_004026665.1 Murina feae | reverse complement strand
CATCTTGTGATCATCCAAAGGCATATTGGATTGAGTGTAAGTGCTAATTCGTAAGTGAATCTATAAGATATAAAATCCACAAGTTTAGAATGACTGATTATATAAATAGTGTTTTGTAATCTGCTTCTAGAATAATGGTACACTGTAAATACTTTTCCATGTTAGTATACCTAAAAAATTTCATTTTAAGAAAAATTTATCCACATATCCTTGTAAAATGCATGATTATTTCCTTAGCATAAATCGTTATGGAATTAAAGATGGAAATATTTCTTACAGCTTCATTGAGGTATAATTGACAATAATTATATACATTTAAAGTATACAATATGATGTTTTGATATTGTATACATTTGTGAAATGATTACTACTAATTAACATATATATCACTTCACGTCATTACTATTTTTGTGCATATGGCAGAAATACCTTGGACCTACTCTCTTAGCTAATGTCAAGCATATAGCACAGTATTATTAGCTACTGGAGGCACAAAATTCATGAAAGAGCAGGCCTTCCTTCCCCCGGCTGCCAGCACCGGCTTCCCTCTGGCACCTGGGACCCGGGCTTCCCTCTCAGCCCTGGCTTTTGTCCGGAAGGACATTGGAAAGACATCCAGTCTAATTAGCATATTACCCTTTTGTTATTATAGATTGTCATTATGCTGTTCATTAGATCTTCAGAACTTATTCATCCTATGTAACTTAAACTTTGTATCTTTGACCAATATCTCCCCATTTCCTTTACTTCTCAGCCCTTGGCAACTACCATTGTATGTTCTCCTTTATAAATTTAAATTTTTTAGATTTCATATATAAGTGAGATCATGCATTATTTGTCTTTCTGTGCCTGGTGTATTTTATTTAGCATGATATCCTCTGGATTCATCCATTGTTGATGAATCTTGCAAATGGCAAGATTTCTTTCTTTTTTAATGCTGAATAATATTCCATTATATGTATACTAGAGACCCAGTGCACAAAATTCATGCAAGAGTAGGCCTTCCTTCTCCCAGCTCCCGGCACCAGTTTCCCTCTGGCACCCGGGACCTGGGCTTCCCTCTAGCTGCTGGCAGGCACCCAGGACTAGTCTTCCCTTGCAGCCCTGGCTTCATCCAGAAGGTCATCCAGAAGGTCATCCAGAAGGATGTCTGGTCTAATTAGCATATTGTGCTTTTATTATAATAGATACTAGAGGCCCATGCACCAGTGGGGTCCCTTGGCCTGGCCTGTACCTCTTGCAATCAAGGACACCTCAGGGGATATTGCACTGCTGGTTTCGGCCTGATTCCCACAGACCAGACCGAGGGAACCCACTGGTATATGAGTCTGTGCACCGGGCCTCTAGTGTGCATATAAGATATTTGGTTAATCTCTTCCCGTCCTCCCCTCTCCCCACTTCCCTCTGAGATTCATCAGTCTGTTTAATGTTTCCATGCCTGTGCATTGAGCATCTGCTCCCTGATGATCAGTGGGAATCATAGCTACTGGCTGATTGCCAGTTGGCCAGTTGGCCAGTCACTTAGGCTTTTATACGTATAGATACCACATTGTATTTATCTATTCATTCATTTGTAGACAGATTGTTTCCCTATCTTGGCTATTGTGAATAATGCCACAGTGAACATGGGAGTCCAGCTATCTCTTGAAAATACAGATTTCATTTCTTTTGGATATATACCCAGAAGTGGGATCGCTGAATCAAATGGTAGTTTAATTTTTAATTTTTTGAGAAATCTCCATACTGTCTTCTGTAATGCAATACCAATTTACATCCCCATTAACAGTGTATAGGAGTCCTTTTCCACAGCCTTGTCACCACTTATCTTTTGTCTTTTTATAATAGCCTTCCTAACTGGTGTGAAGTGGCATCTCATGTGGTTTTGATTTGCATTTCCTTGACCACTAGTGATGCTGAGACATTTTTCAAAAGAGGACATAAACATGGCCAACAAGTTTATGAAAAATAAAATATTTTTAAGGTTTTTGATAAATGTTGTTAAAAAATCATTCATCAACTTTAAACTAATTTATGTCCTCAACCAGCCATTTCTGAGATCATAGTAGATTTCATAACTTTTTTCAGTCTTTGGTAATCAAATTGACATTTCTTTGATTACCAGCAAGCCAAAAAAATTTTCCATATATCTTCTGATCATATTATTTCTTCCTTCATTATTTCAGATTCCATATTCTTTATTATTTTATTCATAAAGTATTTGTCTTTTTATTAATTTAAAGTGTTTTTAAAGTGTGTTAACTTCTTTATGAAACATTTGTTGAAAATATTTTTCTTTGTCCTTCAACTGTAACTAAGTAACTACAGAAATTAATTAGCCTATCTAGTAAACTAGTAATATGCAAATTAGGCATCACTCCGTGACAAAAGATGGCTGCCCCATGGGCCACAAGATGGCAGTGCCCAGTCTGGGTCAGCCCTGCCATTGAAGTGGTCAGGCCTGTTAGCCAGGCAGGTGGCAGGGGAGGCGGGGGCCCTGAGGGTCAGAACAGGCGATCAGAGTAGGCAGGGGCAAGGCCAGAGATCACAGGAACCTGGGCTCCACAGAGCCAGCAATTGGAGGGGCAGAGCCTGCAATCACAGGGATCTGGGCACTGGTGGAGCCGGCAAAGCAGAGGTCTGGGGGTCCCCTGCCCAGGCCTGCAGCCTTGGCCAGAGGCTGCCAGTGGGGCGAGGGCAGAGCCGGCAATGGCAGGGGGCAGAATCAGAGCTGGTGATCGCAGAGGCCTGGGCTCTGTGAAGCCGGTGATCAGAGGGGTTTGGGGGTCTTCTGCCCAGGCCTGCAGCCTCAGGCACAGATTATAGGCCTGGGCAGGGGTGGAGCTGGAATTGGAGGGGCAGGGGTGATCAGAGTGAACTACAGAGGAAACAACTTTTCTTACCGCTCATTGGCTAAGCTCCCTGTATGCCACTGGTAATATTCTTAGTAACTTGGGTAATAAGAATCCAAAAAGGCGATCTAGGGTTTTTCCACCACACTCCTGGAGAGAAAAAATGAAGGTCCACTGCTGGAGGGCTAAGAAATGTCATATCCTGCCCTAGTTGGTTTGGCTCAGTGCATAATGCCTCAGCCTGCTGACTGCAGGGTCTGGGTTCAATTCTGACCAAGGGCATGTACCTAGGTTGCAGGCTCATCCCTGGCTGGGGCCCAGGTCAGGGCATACGCAGGAGGCAACCAATCAAAGTGTTCCTCTCACTTTGATGTTTTTCTCCGTTTTCCCCTTCTCTTCCACATTCTCTAAAATCAATGGAAACATATCCTCAGGTGAAGATAAAAAAGAAAGAAAGAAAGAAGTGTCATATCCTATGAAAGACACATCTTAAAAATACCTAAAGAAAGTTGTCATTTTTTCATGGTGAAGGGACTGGAGTCTGTGTTGATGAAAACACCTTGGTGGCTGCGGTGACTGGCAGTGACTGCAGCAGCAGGGTGATGGGGCTGGTAGCTTCCCCTGATTCAACTCAATTATATAAACATGTATGTCTGTTATTTTTCAGTACTTTCATCACCTCAGGTTTTACACTTAAATCTGTAAGTCATCTTATTTTGATAAATATGTGAACAGATTTTCCAGTAGATTTCCCATGACATTTAAATTATTAGATGATGATGTTAACCACCTTCATGTGTAATATTAACATGAATAAATCACACAGAAAATGTTATTTGAGTGTCATATATTTACTTTCTTTGTCAGGTTTTAGATACTGCATCAAATAGAAACTGCATCAAAGAGAGGGAAAGCTTATGCGTCAAATTATAGAATAACCAGTATTCAATTTCATGTCAATAGTTTATTCTATTTTATTATTTTCTCCCAAAAGACTCATGAGCATTATTCAAAACAGTGGAGTCTATAATTCTGATCATAGTTAATGTAAATTGGAATAGATTTCAAGGAAGGATTTCATCATAATATAAGCCACTCAATTCTTACTATACATTGATGGTAATATTTCCTACATCTTCATAATTAGAAGTGAGATTTTCCTGATTATTATGTTATAATTTAGCTAACTTTAAAGGGGAATTAAGTTATCTCTTTCTTATGAAACATCTAAATTCTGTTTACATGTTCTCCCATCCAAGCACTAACCAGGCCCGACCCTGCTTAGCTTCCGAGATCAGACGAGATCGGGCGCATTCAGGGTGGTATGGCCGCAGACTACATGTTCTTAATATTAGATTTGGCCTACTGAATGGCAGTAGCCAATAATGGAAAATGCTTAAGGTAGAAAGCTTTGAAATGTTTATAAATACCAACCTAGAAGCTGTGGCCTGTATAATCTCAAATTGCCTGACTTTCAAAGCATCTGCTCACCAGAAAGCTAAAATAAAAAAGACAGGCAATACCAAGCTTAGGTGAGAAGAATTTCTATATCTTGATACTGGGAGTATAATTGGTACTACCCCTTTTAAAAACTCTGTGTTTATACAGGGGTGGGCAAAAGTAAATAAGTAATAATATAAGAATAAACTTGTGTTTTGTGTACTCACAACTGTAAACCTACTTTTGCCCCAGTAGTTTTTACTCATACTGAATATTCCAGCATATTACTCCAAGAGAACTGAAAATCTCTGTCCACAGAAAGATCATATTAAGGTGACCAGACGCCCTGCTTTTGGCGGGACAGTCCCGATTTTTAACAATTTGTCCCGCATCCTGTGGCGTTTTAAAAAAGTCCCGATTTTTGGAAAGAATGCACGACAAGCTAGGGAATGGCGGGAGAACGGGAAGGGAATATACGGTTTTTGGCGGCCAAGCGGTCAATGGTGTCCCGCTTTACCAATGTTAAAATCTGGTCACCTTACGTATACAAGAATATTTATATCAGCTTTATGCATAATAGTCTTAAGTCAGAAACAACTCAAAGTAATTCAATAGGAAAACAGATAAATTGCAGGATATTTTAAAAATTGCTACAAGCATCACATGGATGAATCCCAGATATACTGTATCAGTTCATTTATGTGACGTTTAAAACTGGCAGAACTAATCTATGGTGATAGAAATTAGAACAGTGCTTATTTATCTCCTGAGGTGCGGCTGAGTGGGGAGAGGCATTAGGGAAGCTTTTGGCATACAGGAAATGTTCTACATCTTGATCTAGGTGGTCTTTACTAGTATACAGGCATGCACACATGTAGAGATTACATGAACTGTATACTTAAGATCAGTGTATGAACCCACTGTGTTCTATGTGTGTTCTGCTTTATATGGAAAAAACACTCTATCCTTGATGGTTTTTAACTATATGATAGCTAGAATAAATATATTCAAATTTATCCCATCTTTAAAAATACCCTATTCCTGTGTCCCCTTCCATACCGACATCTGTTCTGTTTATAAAGTTATTTCAAAAAATGTCTGCATTCACTTTCTTTATGTCGTATCTCCCAATCTTGCTTCAACCACTGTCCTCCCTCCATGAACAGTCCTTCCCAAGGTCTCTCCTATTCCTGCTGTTCAGTCTGAAGGACGATTTGCAGTTATTGTGTGACTTCTCTGTAGCATTTGACACCCTTGACTGTCTTTCCTCTTTGAAAGTGTCTCTTGTTTGTTTGTGCGATGCTCTGTCTTTCTTGGTTTTACTCCTGCCTCCCAGGGCGCTGCTTCTTGGACTCCTGAGCTGGGTCCATTATCTCTCTTCTTATTGTTGGTTTCCTTGGGGTTCTGCCTGGCACTCTTCATCTCACATTACTCACTCTCCCACCCATCTTATCCATTCCCGTTACTTCCATTAACACTTGTAACGTTTACTTCCAGCCCAGACCACTTTACTGAAGTCCAGATCCACTTATATAAAAGCCTATTATTCATTTCCATTTTGATTCCCCACAGGTACCCCAAATCAATAATATTATCCTGCCCCCAAATCTTCTCCCTTTGTATTCCCCATCTCAATGAATGGCACCCTCATTCACTCAGATGACCAAGCCAGAATGTTATGGGTTAGCCTTAATTTATTCCCTTCTTTTTTTCCTTCAGTTGCAATTAACCCTTTTGATTCTAGCTTTTGAATTATGCTTAATTCCTTTTGCTTCTTTCCATTCTCATTACACTAACCAAATTCAGGTTAAAATCACTGCCCAAATAAATTACCCAAACATCCTCCTAAGTTTTGACCCTCTTCCAACATATCCTTCACAGTAAAGCCAGAGTCAATTTTATAAAATGCAACTTTGATCATGTTATTGCTTTGTTTAAAACTCTTCAATTGCTCCCATTGTCCTCAGGATATAAGCCAACTGCTTGATGTGGCCAAAAACATGGCTCTTGATTACCTCTCCAGCCTAATCTCTCTCTCTTCTGCTTATTGATCGCCATACTACAGCCTTATATTAAAACCAATTTCAGTTCTAAAACGTGCCACAATTTTTGGCAGCCCAGGCAGGGCCTTTGCACATCTCTTTCTCTGGTGGTCACACTTTTCTCAACAACTTTGTCCTCTTCAACTCCTATACATCCTTAAAGTCCCACCTTAGATATCAATATCATTTTCTTTGGAAAATTCTCCCTAAAATCCCTAATTGGCATTAAGTACTATCCTGGTGAGATACCAATGCATTCTCCACTTAAACCTAGAATGCCATGTCTCATACTGAATTATCATGACCTGCTTGCTTCTCTCTCTACCCCACTGCACTATCAGCTTGATGAAGGCAGGGCCTGTGCCTCACTCACTTTTGCCCAGTGCCTAGTACAGTGCCTGGCATATTGACTCAGTAGTTGTTAAATGAAGAACAAGCTAACTGTTTCTAAAGTACTAAATATTAAACATTGTTAGTGTATTTATACGTATAACTAGAGGCCTGGTGCACAAATTCATGCACTGTTGGGGTCCCTCAGCCTGGCCTGCACCCTCTTACAATTCAGGACCCCTCTGGGGATGTCAGACTGCTGGTTTTAGGCAGGTCCCTGCAGGCCAGGCGAAGGAACCCCACCAGTGCACAAATTCATGCACCGGGCCTCTAGTATGCATATAATAACTTTGGTTAATCTCTTCCTGCCCTCCCCTCTCCCTTCTTCCCTCTGAGATCCATTAGTATGTTCCATGTTTCCATGACTATGTGTTGAGTGTCTGCCCCCTGGTGGTCATTGTGCATCATAGCTACCAGTTGAACAGTTGCTTAGGCTTTTATATATATAGATTGTACTATTAACAGAAAGTAATGCATCAGGTATGTCTAAATCATCATCATCATATTTTTTTTGGCATTTCTGGCAAGGGAGCCCTATTAAAGAGTTATTATTTTTTAATACTCAAAGTTTACCTATTGTACAAAGACAGCAGGAACTTTATTTTGCCACAGAAATAGAACTCAGGACTTCAGTTAGTGATTAAAGATCATATCTTAAAGGCCTCTGCTCTTCCACTTCCTTTTTGTCCTCCAGGGAGAATTCAGTGGATATCCTGTGCAGTTGCCCCACACACCCTCCTCATGTGTCTGAGCACAGATCCCCTAGGAACAACTACTTTGCCTGCTCCACTAATGTACCTCCTGCAGATCTATCATTTTCTTTCCTGACACTGCTGCCCTAGCCACAGGGGATTGGTTAGAGAGAACACCACACCTAAGCTGTCATCATGGTACCCACCTGTTATCCCCAATTGATTACTCTAGAGATGGGAGCAAGTCTGTTGCTTCTCTGGGATTTTTTTTTTCCACTTTTTTTTTCTAGGTAGAGGGAGCTGGTTTTGAATGCCAAGAGGATGAACTGTCACAGAAATGACAGATACATGCTCCTCCTGGTGTTTAACTTCTGGATTTAATTATTCCTGAAAGCTGCCCTAAACCCGGTTATTCCCACATCTGGTTCCAGAACTTTGATAGAGTTCTCTTTTCAGCTTAAGCTAGTCTGTGTTGATTTCTGTCACTTGCAGCTAAAAGAACCTTGACTACTATAGAGTGAAATTCTCTAGATCTGTTTCTGTCTTGGCCAACATTACCCTAAGAAGGCTTTCAAACATTGAACAATCTGGCTAATAATCAGTACACTAACTATAGATAGCATGGTTATGTTCTACCAATAGAAGTCTTTCCCAGCATCAACCTTGTGTATGTGTCCACAGATGGACTCCACCATTTTTCTTGTTCAGGGGGCAACTCTTTGTGAAATATTTCTTGACATCACTCTACTTATGGCTCTAAAAGGATGACTATTTTCTATGCATTTTTCGGATATATGTTGACTCTTTTCAGTAGTTTAGTATTTTGATACTAATCTTCTCATGAAAAGTTAATAGGATAGAGAATTATTTGCTTAATTTAGAATTCTAAAGGTTTTTTGAGTATTTCTTCACACTTAAGTACACTTCCTATATTTACTGACACTTTTGAGTTACATATTTTCCTGCATATGTCATGTGTATTCTGAGCATCTCCACTGAACTATTATGAAATAGCAATGTTGTATCATTTATAAAATGGGGATATACCGCCTGATTTGGATCAAAATACCAGAACCATGACATTAATGAAGCTACTTCCACATGAAGGGAATGAGGTAGAGGAGTTTTCCCCCAACATCATCATCACAGAGTTTTATGAGGCCAAAGGGGCTGATGCATGTGCAAGAGACAAGCATCATGGGATTAATAACTGTATTCATTCATTAATTCCTGTGTGAAAAGGAATTAATGTGGTACCATAAAATATTGATGAATTTTAGACACAGAACTCAGGTTATTCAATTCATGGTGCTGGAGGGGACGTGTAAAACAGATACAAAAGAAATGCTTGCATATGTTTCCTTTTATTGGAAAATCAAGCAATGCCATATGGGAAGCAAAGAGTTAACAGCTTGAAACACCCTCTCTCCTACTCAGGGAAAGCGAGTGACCTTAACCAGAGCTCTTTATAAACACGCTAATGGTATTTATTAGTGGAAAGATACCAGAGAGTCCTTATCTAAAATAACACTTTTTGGCAGCATAGACCTGGGTCTGTCTAGACTGTGTATTGTAAATAAATCTGCAGTTTATGGATTTATGGGGTATGGCTGGCTAGAGACTGAGAAGTACTCATAAGCATTTTCTGTCTAACTACAGGAGCATAAAACTGGAAGCCCCCAAACCAAAATGACTTTATTTATTTATTTATTTTTTGAGAAAAACATGTTCACATAAATTGTTCAGAACTCAGCTGTTAATGTGAAATCAAAACATGTCCTAACACAGGAGGAAGGGACAAGTTTGGGGAAGCTGTATGTGATGGACTCAGGCGCCTCTGAAAGAAGGGCCTCATCTTGGGTTCTCGCCAGTATCCTTGTGTCCTTAGTAAAGTTTTGTGTTGGACAAGATATATGATACTCATGCATCTACTTTGACCGTTCAACTCTTTGGTTAGCACACCAGGTATATATACGGAATAAGAAGCTGACAAAGGTGGCATTTCAGAATAGAGAGAGAGGCTAGAGTATTTACAAAAATAGTGCTGTGAAAATTGGTAAATACTTAGAAATAAATGAAATACTTCCTTAGATTAAATACTACAAAAAGAAGAGAAAATCTTAAAAACTAGAATAAAATAGAAAAATATATGAAAATAATTCTGATTTTGAATTAGGGAAGCTCTTTCTAAGCAAATAAATAAATAATCAAAAGATGAACTGGTAGAGAAAGGATTGATAGACAAAAAAAAATGGAGAAATGTATTTGCAACCCATTTGATAAAGGTGGATTTAGTATATTAAGAGTTTTTAAATGACTGAAAAAATTAATAATACCAAAGATGATGAGCTACATTACTAATCAAGAAAACTCACATAAAAAAAAATATTTTTTTGTCCACCACATTGGCCCCCCTTTCATTCTCACCTGCGGATATTTTTCCACTGATTTTAGAGAGAGTTGAAGGGAGGGAGGGAAGAGAGATGGGGTAGGAAGAGAGAAAGGGAGAGAAAGAGGGTAACATGGATGTGAGAGAGACACATTGATTAATTGCCTCTCCCACACATCCCGATCAGGAATCGAACCCTGACCCTTTGGTCCACAGGCCAACACTCTAACCACTTAGCAACACTGGCTAGGGCTACATTGGCCACTTTTAAGAGTAACGTTAATGCCCTTTGATGATGACCAGAATCCTAGAACACAACTGCTCTCATATGCACTGCTGGTGGCAAGTAAATGTGACAGCCATGGAAGAGAGAATGTGTAATGAGGCCTGCAGTGAGCTTCTAGCTGCTTCACCTTTGGGATCCACCCAAGCATTCATGGCAGTGCCCCATTCTCCAGGGCTCCCACCAATACTGAACATGGTGGATTCGTTAGCCCAGCAGAGGACTCTCTACCAGATCATCTTTGCTCATGGGCTCCATAAGACTTTTTTAGGGTTGCCTGCAGTTTGGTTGCTTATACAACTCCCCTTAGTTCTTCACAAATGTTTCCCCCAATAAATATCATGCATTTCTAATTTTATCTTAATGTTTGTTTCCTATACTACCGAAACGGAAGGAAATCAATTGGTATAATCTCTTGGAGTCATTAGACAGGGTGGGCAGAAGTAGGTTTACAGTTATTCACATAGAAAAATGCATACAGGTTATCATTATAATAATACAAGAAAGAATAACCTTTGTGTTGTACATACAACTGTAAAACTATTTTTGCCCACCCCTGTAGTAATAGTCTTTGACCCACATTTCAGAACTAGAAATTGATACTGAGGAAAGAAACAGCTAGTCTAATAAAAGAGTAATATGCAAATTAACCATCACTCTGAGACACCTAAGCCATGCCCACCAGACAAGCCATGCCCACCAGCCAATCAGAGCGGCTGTCTGCAAATTAACCCAGCCAAGATGGCGGCCGGCAGCCACAGAACTAGAGCAAACAGGAGGCTTCCGTTGCACCAGCGATGGAGTTGAAACTGCCTGCCTAGGCCAGCTGGGCTTCTGTTCAATCAAAAATGTTTCAATTATAGAAGATAAATAAACCCCAGAAACCTGATTCCAGCCAGCCTCGCTGGGACACTGGGTCAATGGGAGCTGTGGGCAGCCTGCTGGTGGCATGCTGGCCACATCCCCATGGGGTTAGGGTTCCCACTGGGGGGCTTGGCCAGCCTGCAAACAATCATCAGCCCTTCACTCAGGCTGGCCAGGCACGCCAGCAGGTGGACATCCCCCGAGGGATCCCAGACTGTGGGAGGGCACAGGCTGGGCTGAGGGACCCCCTGAGTGCACAAATTTTTGTGTATCAGGCCCCTAGTATATTTATAAAATTTTATGTAGGATTATTTGACAATGTTATTTATAATAAATATAAATATATTAAATTATCTAAACTAAATATAAAGATGTGAAAATAAACCAATGATAAAGGATTTGAAGCATTATTATATCCAATAAAATAGAATAGTATTCCTAGTCTCAATTTAAAGATATGGGAAGTTAATTATACTTTTAAATGAAAAAAATTATGTGATAGATATAATCTATTTATATATTTCAATATATATATATATATATATATATATATATATATATATACACACACACCAAAAAAAAGAACAAAAAATATAGTCAAGGATATAATTTTAACTTTTTCCTTTGTGCTTTGTATTATAATTTCTAAATTTTCTATAATAAGCACATTATCTATGCCAAAAATACATGATATTTAACTTATACTGGTACCTATAGACATATTTACAAAATAGGTAAGAAAAATATTAAAATATGATTACTGATTATTCTTTGGGTGATGATATGAGTAATATTATTCTTTACTCTCCTGAATTTTTTAAATTTTCTAAAATTAAAAGTACTCTTCAATACAATTAGATTTTACTATTTTTGAAAATGCAAATAAATGTATAATGGTGCTTGAGCTATTAGACATTTATGTTAAAAATATGAACTCAGTGGATAGAGTGTCGGCCTGTAGACTGAAGGGTCCCAGGTTCGATTCCAGTCAAGGGCATGTGGCTTGGTTTCGGGCACATCCCCAGTGGGGTGTGTGCAGGAGGCAGAAGATCGATGTTTCTCTCTCATCGATGTTTCTGGCTCTCCAGCCCTCTCCCTTCCTCTCTGAGGGTGAATCAATAAAATATATTTTTTAAAAATATGAACTCAGCCTATTTATCATACTTTATATAAAAATTAGTTGAAATGGATCAGAGATCCAAATATGAAACATAAATGTAAAACTTTTAAAAGAAAATAGGGGGAAATCTTTGTTGTCTTTGGTTAGACAAAGACAACCCAATGACTATTACCCAGTGTCATTAAGGCTGGGTAAATTAGACACCAGAAACATGATTTATAAAAGATAATTGAAAATTAGAGTTCATCAAAAATTTTTAAAATTTGTTTTGTGAAACACAGTTAAAAATTTGAAAATATAAACTTCAGACTGGGAAGAATATTTGCAAATCACATGTCTGACAAAGGACTCATATTTGGCATATGTAAAGAACTCTCAAAATTCAACTAAGAAAACAAACAACTGCCAGGCCCACAAGGCTCAATGGTGGAGCATCGACCTATGAACCCGGAAGTCACTCACTGATTCCCAGACAGGGCACTTGCCCAGGTTGCAGGCTCCTTCCCCAGTGTGGGGTGTGCAGGAGGCAGCCAGTCAATGATTCTCTCTCATCATTGATGTTTCTACTCTCTTTCCCTCTCCCTTCTTATCTAAAATTAATAAAAATATATTTTAAAAATGAAAACAAACCATCCAATAAAAAATAAGCAAAAGACTGAAATTGACACTTCAACAAAGAAGATAATATGGATGGCTAATAAGCACATTAAAAAGTGCTAAACATTAGGCAAATTCAAATTAAATACACAAGGAGACACCTCTATTCTTTTAAAATGACTAAACAAACAAAAGCTAACAATATTAAGTGCTGGCAAGGATGCAGAGATATTTTAATTCTATTCATTGTCGATTGGAATGAAAAATGGTCCATCAGTTTAGCCATTTCCTATGAAGTTAAATACGTAATTGCCATAGGATCCAGAAATTCCATACCTAGGTATTGCACCAAATAAATAAAAAGCTACGCTCACACAAAAACACTTATGTGAATGCTTGCAGCAGTTTTATTCATAATCACCCAAACTGGAAATAACACAAATGCCCTTCATTTGGTGGGTGGATAAACAAACTGTACAATGGAATATCTGTGCAATGGATTGCTCCTGAACAATAAAAGGAGTGGACATTCAACAACCTGGACGAATCTCAAGTAGAATCTTTGATGAGTAAAAGAAGTGAAAGAAGCCAGACACTCTATGCCACAGCTCAGCTACATGCTCTTTGGCATTTTGACAAAGGCAACATTAGAGGGATAAAGAACTGATCTGCCTTTTCCAAGAGCTGGAGATGGCGATAAGGGATTGACTACAAAGGGACAGCATGAGAGAATGTTTAGACGTGATAAAATTATTCTGTATCTTGATGTTGGTAGTGCTTATACAACTCTAGGCATTTGCCAAACCTCATAGAGATGTATAACAAAAAAATGAATTTTAGTATATGTGAGTTAAATAAAATTTTAAAAGATAAAAAACAATAAAGTAGGGGGCCTAAAAGGGAAAATTGAGGAAATTTTGATTTTTGGAGCTGAAAATTGTTTTATAGGTGCAGTCAAAATTTCTAATAAAAGAGTGATATGCAAATTGACCATCACCCCAGGACACCTAAGCCACGCCCACCAGCCAAACCACACCTCCCAGCCGATCAGAGTGGCTGTATGCAAATTAACACAGCCAAGATGGAGGCCGGCAGCCACGGAGATAGAGTAAACAGGAAGCATCTGTTGCAACTGCCTGCCTAGGCCAGCTGGGCCTCTGCTCAACAATGTTTCAATTATAGAAGATAAATAAACCCCAGAAACCTGATTCCAGCCAGCCTCGCTGGGACCTTGGGTCAATGGGAGCTGTGGGCAGCCTGAAAACTGCCCTCAGCCCCTCACCCAGGCTGGCCACATCTCCATGGAGTTAGGGTTCCCACTGGGGGGCTTGGCCAGCCTGCAAACAGTCATCAGCCCTTCACTCAGGCTGGCCAGGCACGCCAGCAGGTGGACATCCCCCAAGGGGTCCCATTCTGCAAGAGGGCATAGGCCAGGCTGAGGGACCCCCCCTCCCAAGTGCACAAATTTTTGTGCACCGGGCCCCTAGTGTGTGTGTGTGTGTGTGTATATATATATATATATATATATATGAATGATTTAGGTTGTGTGGATAAAGTAATGCCTATTGATTAGGTTTACCAACTTTTAATTAAAATTCATAAATCCACAAGAAAACATGTGAAAGCAGAGGAGGAAAGGAGCTTTATATTTAATTGGCTGAGATGGTTATGTCTAAGGCCATGGTTTCTCTCCTCTTCCTTTCCTCTCTTTCCCACTCTTCCCATGTGGCTGCCTTTAGGCATTTAACACTGAGTGAAGTTTATCATGTAGTTCTTCAAGTATGAGGCTTACCATATATATTAGAAAGCTTATACAGCAGTTTGACAGAGGTATTCTTCATACAACCATCTCTTTTATGGACCCTCAATAAAAGTCAAGAGTTAACATTAAAATCACATTTCTGCAAAGGAATTTAGTGCATAATAGAGCATAATAGTCTTAGACTGTTATTTGATGATTATACACTCATGCACCAATCTTCTGATGAAAGTCTTGCCTTTGAGTATGGATCTAATGATTGGAGTTCCCATCTGACAAAAACCACACCCATTATACAATATCTCCAATTTCCATTTTCAGTTTATTTGAGGTACAGCCATAACTTAAAGATACTTTGTGAGGTACCCCAAGTGCAGAATCCTCCCAGAATTTCATTATTATTGTTCACAGCCTTTTATAGTTATCTTGTTCACACCTAATCTGATAGCAATTATTTTCTTACAAGCTCACTTTTATGGTCACATTCTAAAGTATTTGACTACCTAGTTTTTATGCTAACAGTTCTCTTTTGGCCCTCCTGTTTTATCAGATTATATCTAATCAGAATTACAGCAGAAACATAAGCCAATATAACTGATTCTTTTTAAAAAATATATTTTATTGATTTTTTACAGAGAGGAAGGGAGAGCAATAGAGTTAGAAACATGGATGAGAGAGAAGTATCGATCAGCTGCCTCCTGCACACCCCCTACTGAGGATGTGTCCGCAACCAAGGTACATGCCCTTGACCGGAATCAAACCTGGGACCCTTCGGTCCCCAGGCCGCTGCTCTATCCAGTGAGCCAAACTGGCCAGGGCTATAACTGATTCTTATAAGCATACAACCCATCTGGAGGGCCAGAGGTCCATGGCGGGGATTAGAAGATGCTTGCTCACACGGGCATTAGTCAGAAGGATTCACAGAGAGAATGGAGAGCTTCCCTTAACTCAGTGAAGGAAGTGAACGTCAGTTAAAAGAATATCTATAGTACTTGAAATGTAGGCAAACCACGGTATGCTTTTATACATTGTTTTGAAAAGTAATGTGTGTGGTATGCGCTCCTTGTCTCGATGAGAAGCCAGTCCTCTGCACAAAGAGTTGCAGCAATAAGGGCAAATAGGACCGAGATTTTCATCCTGCAACTACTACCACTACTGCTGCTGCTGCTACTAAACATATTTGGATTTTCTGTTGTGAATGGACATGGCGATACACCACAAGGAACACAATCACCCTGGTTAACACAATCTCTTTTTCTCCAGGCTCCCCCAACTCTGGGTATGGGATTCCCACTACATTCCTCACAAAGTCCCTTTAAGAATTTCCCACACTTTTCTCTTTCCTCCCCCTGCTCACTATTTCTTGCTCCCGTCTGAGGTCTGCTCACAGAAATCAGAACGATTTTCCTTGTACTGCTGTGGCTTTGGTTTTCAAACGTGGCCCTGCTCCAAGATCATGCGCTACTTTTTTGGCTATTGCTTACTGTCTAATTAGGATGTCACCTCCTAAAGAAATGTCTGGGCTCCTGTTCTAAAAGGGCAGCTATACAGGGCAAGACCAATTTGATTCTGAGAGTTACAAATGATCCTCCTCTGTAAATAGAGACTTAACTCAGTACCTCCCATAGTAACTTATTTCAGTAGTGACTATATCCCAAAGGGCTTGTCTATATGGATACCCAGACATCTAAGTCTCTGAGTATTTTGTTCTGTTATCCATTTTGATCCCCAAGATTCTTTCCAAAAAGGCCAGATTTTTGCTTTTTAAAACAGTAACTGACAGTAACTGGCCAAACACATCCACTTGCTTTTTGAGGCCACACTTCAAAGGTGCTGGCAGAACTGTTTAATCTCCAAAAAGGAGAATGCGTGTCTTCCTGTGTGCTGTGGAAGGAAGGTGAGAATCTAGTTCACAAAAAAAGGGCCATGTGAATTTATTCAACTTTTAAGTGGAAATAGGCACATGAGGAAGCCCTACTATGCTCTTTAATATTAAGTCTCTCTAGTCCTGTCATTTAATAACCAGTCTTAGCTACCCATATATTTTGCTCTTTTGTTATGATGGTTAGCTGGAGAAGCGGGCCTGGTAAGAAGCATCTTTTGAGCCGTCATTGTGAAGGGTGAGCACAGAACCAGTTCTACCCCAAGCATTGATACGGGTTTCTTAAGGCCATTTTTCCAACCAGGGGATTCTCTGAATATATGACATTCACCTGGGATCAGGCACCTAATGCATCCACTTGTGCCCTGACCAGAGAAATGTGTACAAAGCCATGAGTCTGTCTGTTCAAAGATCTCACTCAGAACAGGAACAAACTTCATGCCTCCGGGCACAGCAGAACTTCTTGTATTCAAGTCAATAGCCACAGTCTCCACTTCCTCCTCACCTCCCATTGTCTTTGACTTTCTAGTGTGAACTCCTGACCCCACTGCTGTGTCAGAGTCACAAAAACCTGTCTCCCACAAAATCCATGGATTCCCCTGTCATCGTCTCCTGTGGCATTTCAGCAGCACTTGGCACAACTATCACACCCTCCACCTTGAGACACTTTTTCTCTTGACTCCCAGAGCCCTATAACCCTGGCTTCTCCTCTGTCTCCTTTACGGATCTCTTTTTCCTTCCAAAACTTTCAGAGTACCTTAGTGCTCAGCCCTTCACTGTATTCTGTTTCCCAACTACATCATCTCCCTCAGTGAACCCACCCAGGCCCAGAGTTTAAAACCACCTCCATGCCCGTGACTTCCAAATTTAAATTGCTGCCCTGACTTTTCCTCCGCGCTCCACACTTGCCCGAATGGACATTAGCTTCTAATGGATATTAATAGATGCCTAAAGGAATGTCAAAGTGATGATGTGCTCACCGAGCTTCGGGTTTTTGCTCTCTCATCCCCCACAGTGCGCCTCCCCCAGGCCTTCCTGTTCTGTCATGTGGCACTGCCATCCCGTCAGTTGCTCAGGCCAAAAGCGAAGGCTTCCTGTTCGATTCTTCCCCTTCCCTCGCTCTCTCACCCCACCCCCTCCAACCCTCCATCCATCTGGAAGTCCTTCTGGCCTTACCTCTAAAACAATACCTCTAAAATAAGCCACTATCACCCCAGCAACTGAGCTCCCTCTTTCCCTCACACATTTTACAATCACAAACCTCATCCTCCAATTGCTTTTTAACCCCATTTTTTATCAAATCTACTCTTCCCTGTGACCTATCAAGGCCAGGTGATTCTAAAGTTAAGAACCACTTAACCTCATCCTTGACCTTGTCTTGTCCTGCCCCCCCACTCTCTCACCGCACTACGGTCTGGCAGGTTTTAGAATTCGCCAACTTTGTTCCTGCCTCAGGGCCTTGGCACCTGCTCCCCTTCTGCTTGAAATGCTCTGCCCCAGATCTTCACATGGCCAGTTCCTTTAACCCTTCCACTCTCATCTCAAATAGCTCATATTCACCCTTCAGAAAAGACGTCTTTGGACACCTAAATCTAAAGACTTCCTCAGACAGCTGTCCTTTCCCTCCCCGTGGATGGGACGCACTTGCTGTCACATTATCTTTTCATTCATTATTGTCTTTGTACACATACCACTTTTGTAATTATCTTGTTTATATTATCATATATGTTTTCTAAAAATATAAATTTTATGAGGGCATGTCATATCTGCTTTATTTTCTGGGGTACCCTCTGTATCTGGTACATGGCTGGTGCTCTATAAATCTTTGTTGAAAGAGTAACTGTAACTCAGAAATAGACATGAGGAAAAAAGACTGAAGTAACCTCCAACCTTTACTGATAATACAATGTTACTTCAATGTGTCTAAGTAGAAAGAAGCATAAAGCTTTGAATGTGTGTGAAATTGTTCTTAAATCTAGGTCTCTTCTAGGTAGTCAAGCTCATGTAGGGAAGAAAACATATCCGGTGTTGATCTTTATGTTTCATTTCCAATCCTGCCATTTTCTAGGGCAGTGGTTCTTTTTATTTTATTTTATTTTTATTTTATTATTTTATTTTATTTTATTTATTTTGGAAGGGGGAGAGAGAGAGAGAGAAACATCTATGATGAGAGAGAATCATTGATTGGCTGCCTCCTGCATGCCCCGCACTGGGGATTGAGCCTGCAACCTGGGCGTGCGCCCTGACCGGCAATCGAACCACAACCTCCTGGTTCATAGGTCGACACTCAATCCCTGAGCCACGCCAGCGGGGCAAAGGCAGTGGTTCTTAACTTTAGAATCACCTGGGGAGCATGGGTCTACTCCAGGGGTGTTGATGTAACTGATGTGAGCTCTGGCCTGAGCATCACAAGCTATAAATGCTTCACAGGTATTTCTAATAAGCAGCCACAGTTGAGAACAGCTATTCTAGGGGGATATTTATGGGCCCCATGAAATATGCTTTCCAAAGTCCATGGAATTTGGACAATAGAGCCGTTGCTTTAGAACCTAGTGTTAGAGGTTTCCATAGCTTCTCATCCATTAGCACAACCGCTGAGAGAAAGGCCTATTCATCCTGGCTGAGTTGCAGGATCGTCATCCACATCAGCCTCTCTAAAGCAACAAAAGGTTGTTGAGGTTTCAGAGCAATGAGAAGAGAATTGAATGCAGGTGTGTGTGGGCGGGGGTGGGGGGTGAAGCGGTGTCCAATCAAGAGAACAGAAACCAAGGGGCTACATGTGGGCCCAGTGGAGAAGGTGGTATGCTTATCACGTGGACCACACCACTAGATGGAAGAGTTCCCTGGGCGTCCAGCCAGGGGCTGGCTGCTCAGCAGGGAAGATGACCTGGTAACAGGTTTAAGTTAGCAGTGCTCTGGGAAGTGAAGGCACAAGGGTGGCAGACCAGATTTCAATCAGTCTGTGTACGCAATGAAGCTCTGAGGAAAGGTCCAGACGCAGGGGTCCTCAAACTACGGCCCGCGGGCCACATGCGACCCGCCAAGGACATTTATCCGGCCCGCCGGGTGTTTTTGCCGCCTTGTTTTTTTTACTTCAAAATAAGATATCTGCAGTGTGCATAGGAATTTGTTCATAGTTTTTTTTTTTAAACTATAGTCTGGCCCTCCAACAGTCTGAGGGACAGTGAACTGGCCCCCTGTTTAAAAAGTTTGAGGACCCCTGGTCCAGAGTCTCCAGAGGCAAGAGCAGTGCTGAAGGGAGCAGTCTGGTAACACCGGTGATTCAGGCTGCAGCACGGGCTGACTCAACAGCATACAAGGCCCCCTGCTCCCTGCTCCCCAGATTTGCCAGAACAGAATGGCTTGGCAATGGGGTGTGGGGACATGGAGAGCTACAGGCTTCCCAGAGAAGATCTGATGGGGACTAAAGGTAAGAGGAGGCCCCCAGGGATGAGGAACTTGGAGAAACTTTCATTATTCACAGAGGTACTTGAGCAACTGACGCTTTCATTTTCTCTGTGAAGTGAGAGACTAGAATCCAGGGGTTCTCAACCTTCTGGCCCTTTAAATACAGTTCCTCGGGTTGGGACCCAACCATAACATTATTTTCGTTGCTACTTCATAACTGTAATGCTGCTACTGTTATGAATCGTAATGTAAACATCTAATGTGCAGGATGGTCTTAGGCGACCCCTGTGAAAGAAAGGGTTGTTCAACTGCCAAAGGGGTCGTGACCCACAGGTTGAGAACCGCTGGACTAGATCATTAGATGTATTGTTTTTAAATGGAAATGGCCTTCTAAATGCCCAGAGAAGCAAACATTGATGCTCCATCATTTAACTTCCAGAAACAAAGGGTTACTATTTTGACACTTGAAAAGGTATTTACGTCATTTCTCCTAAGAGTAAAGGCTCTTTGTAAAGCCTGTCTTTATAAAGCTTTTGCAGATGAAGCCTCATTGCTCTGGGCAGCTCCTTCTGTTTTGGTTTATGAAAACAGACGCTGAGCGGATACAAGCCCGGTACAACTTCAGGAAAGAGGATATTACAACAAATCGGGGTGGTGTTTGCGTTGTCTAGAAAAAGATTTAAATAATGATAACATTAAGTCATTGTTTGGCTCTTTCTATAAATGGCTCCGGCTCAGGTTTTATCACCTAAATTAGCCTGACTTTAAATATAAATGTGTCTTTGGTGAGTTTCTTCCTCTTTATTTTTTTGAAAGACAGTTAGCATGCCAGGAATATTTATGAAACAAAATCTTTCAAGACCTGAGATTTTCCTCTAAGAATAGTACTTACCTACCAATAGGAGTTTTTATTCTTTAGTTGTGTGTGTATGCCTGTAGCAAAGAGGACATAAAAAATGGAGCAGGCGGTGAATTTTAATGATGATGAAAACATTTAGTGCCATCTCAACATATGAGTCTCTCTGGTACTCCAGTGTTATTGATAAAGGGATTCTGTAAACTAACAAAATACCAGGGGTTTTGAAATATTAGGTTCTCTTCTAATTCTTGCATTGCAACCTACACACATTCAAAATCACACGTGCAAGGACACACCCACCACACACATGTCTAAGCTAGATTTTTTCCAGGACCTATGCATTTTTTATGTTTGTATTCCCAGAACTGGGTAACAAAAAGCCTCAGTGCTTGGTACACAGAAAAGTGTGTTGTAAACGTCAGCTGCATTAAAGGCCAAGCTAGGAGGGTATTCCCAGACTCTGGCTGAGAACCGCTCTAATCCTACGCACGGGAACTCCTGCAGGCACTGCAGCTGGGTTAGAAAGCGAACCACAGAGAGTGTTCCCCCACAGGCCGCCTAACAAACTCCCCAGCTGCAGAAGTTTACTCTCAATGTGCAAATTGACTGATGTCTCCCATGACTTTGAGTGATTAAATAAGTTTTTAAAGTTAAAAGAATGAAGATACTCTTGTTTTTACAGTAGCTTGTAATTTTCCTTAGAAACCTCCCTGATAAGATTTTCTAAAACTGCAAGAAGATAGACTTTTTAAAACTAGTGCTGTTCTCTAGGAGACATGTGTCATTCCTTTGGCCAGCCCATAGTCAACCCTTCTCTCTGTTGGGACAGCCCACACTTCGGTGGCACTGAGGAGTCACAATGTCCTGCTTTCCACTCTGGAAGGCGAAGGGAAGAGAGCCTCCCGCCCCTGCCTGCAAACAGGATGCTTATGGACCAGCTGGGCATTCCTCCCAGGGCTTGAAGCCGAAGGGTGTGATCTAAGAGGAAGGGATGGCTAGGACTGGTTTGGGCAGCAGTGTCCATCAGCATTGGCTAGAGCAAGGCCTAGGCTAGCCTGTTTCTGCTATGCAGTCTATATGGTCTTCTTGGTGCATGTCAGTTTTCTAAGCCCTCCCTCAAATTTCCCCATTTGATTGTATGATCTGCCCCTCACCACCCGCCCCCCCCATAACCTTCCAATAACAACTCCTGTTCGTTTAAGATATTTAGAGCTAGCTACTCTTGCTTACAAAAACAGGAACAAAAAACCAAGGTAATTAATACTAGTACATCTCAATTACTGATCAGTAACAGAGCGAAGCCTGTTCCTGGCAATAATGAATAAAATTAAGATAAACTTATTTATCTAATAAATTTAAGCTATCTGCAGACACCATTTGTGTTCTTTCAGTCCTGGCACAGTGCAAGTCTAGTGGCTTTTGAATCAAATACTGACCCTACCATTTACTGACTGTGTGACATTGGGCAAGACAGTTAATCTCTATGAGCCTCCATTTCTTCACTTACAGCACAAGAATAAAAATATCACAGAGGTACATATGTTTTATGGACATGAGATTATTTTTTATCATGAAGGCACTTTTAAATCTTATTCCACGCCAACAAAATCTCCTCTGTGTAATCTCATTTTGCACATAATCCACATTTGTTATAGTATATCTCCTGCTTTCCTTTTTTAGATATAGCCTGGGAGGTGACTTCAAATTCTAGTTTTAAAAAATATCTTATTACAATGTAAGCAGTAAAAAAAACTTAAACCATGTTGAAAAGATGAGTAGATAACTTCCTTGTTCTCTATTCAGAGCCTGTTTTTCTTTGACTCATCTTCCTGACACACATACACACACACAAACAGATAATGAGCAGAGCTCAAACCACATTTCATTTGTTTATTGATCACCAGATCCTTTGAGGCCACCATCGAAGAACTTTGGCGTCTAACTAAAATTAGTAGTTAAAACATGTTTTCCTGGTTTACCGATGTCATCTAATCTAATAAAAGAGTAATATGCAAATTGACCCTCACTCTGTTACACCTAAGCCACACCCACCAGCCAAGCCATGCCCACCAGCCAATCAGAGCGATGAAATGCAAATTAACCCAGCCAAGATGGCGGCTAGCAGCCACAGAGCTAGAGCAAACAGGAGGCCAGCAATGGAGGAAACTGCCTGCCTAGGCCGGCTGTGGCCTCCACTCAAGGCAACAAAGTTTTAATTATAGAAGATAAATAAACCCCATAAACCTGCTTCCAGCGAGGCTGGCTGGGACCTTGGGTCAATGGGAGCTGTGGCCAGCCTGCAAACAGCCCTCAGCCCCTCACCCAGGCTGGTCAGGCACCCCAGTAGGGACCCAAACCCTGAAGGGGATGTGGCCAGCCTGAAAACAGTCATTAGCCACTCACTGAGGCTGGCCAGGCATGCCAGCAGGTGGACATGCCCCGAGGGGTCCCAGACTGTGAGAGAGCACAGGCTGGGCTGAGGGACCCCCCTGCCCCGAGTGCACAAATTTTTGTACACCGGGCCCCTATTTTAGTATAAAGGGAGGTCCTACCCAAGGAGGCTCTTAATGGACATAAATGGAAGTTTTCTGGTCATGTGACGCAGGCACCACTGAACGAAGGCTGTGGAAATAGGTGGAGCCCTGACCGGTTTGGCTCAGTGGATGGAGCGTCGGACTGAGGGGTCCCAGGTTCGATTCCAGTCAAGGGCATGTACCTTGGTTGCGGGCACATGCCCAGTGGGGCGTGTGCGGGAGGCAGCTGATTGGTGTTTCTCTCTCACCGATGTTTCTAGCTCTCTATCCCTCTCCCTTCCTCTCTGTAAAAAAATCAATAAAAACAAAAACAAAAACAAAAAAAAGAAATAGGTGGAGATGCAGACAAGGGGGAGGTGGCATCAGGCTGGCACAGCAAGGGCTAAATTTGACATCTGGTCATTGGTCTTAGATGACGTAACATAAATTTTTGGGGGTAGTTGGTGTAGCTCTTCAGCAGAGGGCAGGAAAAATGGGGAGAAGGAAAGAGGGTCACATGTGGGGGCTACTCTTCATTGCCATACCCTGGGAACATTCCTTTTAGCAAAGAGGAAGGGAGGCCCAGGGTGGGGCACGTTTGCTCAGGTGGATCCTTTGTCTATGCCAGTAGTTCTCAAATTTGTCTATGTAGCTGAATCACTTAGGATATTTAATAAATTCTGAAGCCCAGGCCATGTGACCTTACCACATCAATCAGAGTCTCCAAGGGCAGGACCAAGGGACTAGTACTTTCTGAAGCTCCCCGAGTGATTCCAGTGATCATCACAAATTGGGGACCACTGATCAGTGTTGTTCTCATACTCTATTTCAACAAAGCTTATGAATTGATAAAGTCCCCCCCCCCATTTCTCTACATAGCCCTGGTTCTTTTGACTCTTAACCTTGACAACAAAGTCAAGATACATTCATTATATTATATGCATATGTCGTGTTGCTTTGAAAATGTTTTTAAAAGTCTAATCACTTTTATAACAGAAAAATACTTGCCTTAAACTCAGTCATTTTCTAGTGTAACCGCCTTTATCAGTGGCTCATCATTTCTCTAAGGCATTCTTTCTGAAATGAAATATTCTATTCTTGGTGTCAAACCACAAAGGATTCAACATTTGAAATAATACTCTTCTTTTTTAGGACTGAAATGACAAAAAATACATTTCTAATCAAAATATAATCTTCCAGTCTTTTTTTTATTATTCCTACCCAAACTGTTAAAGCCATAAGCTGGTATGATTCTCTTTTTCTGGATTACAATGAAAGCCTTATCAATATTGCGAGGTATTTTGGTTAAGGAACACTTGAATAAGGTGTAATAATAACAGCTGCATGTATTAATCACAAATGTGTTTGATGTTTGCTTAAATCTTTACCTATATCACATCATTTCATTCTCACCACAATCCAGTGAGGTTAACACTATTATTATCCTCTCTTTTCAGGGGTGGAAACTGAAGCTTGCTGGGGATGAGAACGCTCT
>PVJC01024677.1:0-25210 GCA_004026665.1 Murina feae | reverse complement strand
TGTGTCCCACGGTTATTTCTGTAAGCAACGCTGAGAGAAACCCGTTTTGGATTTCCTTCTGATGCTAGTCTCTGGTTGTCTGTGGGACCTCCAAAACTCGTCTGGAGCTGGAGTTCAGAGCCGCTGGGAGCTTGTGGCTCTCTCCGTTTTGGAAAAGAACCACGGCCTCCGGTATCTGCCCTTCCCCGAGCCTGTGCGCACGCCTCCGTACCTCTGTGCTTTGCTTCCGCTGCTGCTCTGAGTCTCAGACTCTTCTCTGGTTGTAGGATTTTCACTCAGCCAGCCGTCCTGTGGGTGCGAGTGGTGTCCGTGTGTTCTTTTCGTGGTTTTTCTGAAATAGTTGTTCACAGCTGCATATGCGGTGTCTACCCTATGCCGCCATCTTGTTTCTCCCAGAAGTAGCTTTTCAACATTTTTGTTGATTAATCTAAAAACATATACAAAAATAGCAGTATAAAATTTAAAGATTATCTTTTATTACTGTTATCAGCAAAAATCTTTTTATTGCTTGTTATTATTGATAGCTTTCTAAAATATGAACTTGAACAACTATAATATAAATTATTATTTGAAACAGACAATATGCTAATAGATAAGCATATTCTCTCACTGAAGGATAAACACCCCCGGATCTTGATCTGTTTTTCCTGGAATAAACTTGGAAAACAGAACCAGGCATACACATGGAGATACTTCCCAGGACTTGTTGTTGGGCATCTTTGCATACATAATTATTAAATATTGATTCAGAAGAATCTTTAGTATATTTTTATGAGACCACCCAAAAATTGCAAGGTGACCATAAACTCGGTTCAAATAAATTTCCATATTTCAAATGTAGGGATTTAAACTTAGTAAATTACTAATGTAAATAGCTATCTGTGTAACTTTTAGCTAATCGGCGACTGAGCATTTTTCAAGTAAATCTGAAAAATGTGCCCATTCATGTAAATATTTCACAAACTTTGCCCCTTGCTACACAGAATTTATGCAAGTGCCGAATAAATGCAGGCAGTTTAATACCCTGAGAGAAATCATTACTCTTTCTGGAATGCTGTCTGTTTCAGCCTTTGTTTTAAACTATGAGGCTTTATAACTCTTATATTACAAATTTTACAGTTTATAAAGAAGACTAAACCACTGCAATTTCTATGAGGTATATTAGCCATGCTTAAGGAAATGTACCATCTTATATAGGCAGCTAGTGCACAGGGTTGTAATAGTCTTGTTTCTGAAAATAATGATTTTTACAAGTAAAGGCCACAAACGTGGCACAGTAATCCATTATTTTTCCTTTTGTGTTCTGGGCACTGTAATTCATCAGAAGGGCAAGTTATTTGTGAAAAATAGAAGGCTTTTCATGCCAGTGCAGGACCAGACAGCCAGTGAACTATTTGGTTAGGGTTTATAGTCTACCTTTTTTTTCCTCCTCAAAGCAAATCTAGTACTGAACTTTATTTTTCCCACCACTGTCCATTAACATACCATTTTTGTTGTTGACATGTGTTGTGTTTTCTTTTTCCTGTTTAATTTTTAAGTAAGGCTAGACTAGTGTAGATATATGTATCAGTAGTTCTTACTTTAAGGCTTAACAATGTTCTAGTGATTACATAGAACATAAAGTTTAATGTGATATCTAAAATCAAGTGTAAAAATAAAAGTCAATCCAGAACAGCTGTTTTAGAACAGTGAGAATCCAAGATTGGAAAATCAACCCAAAAAGTAGGCAAAGCGGTCATTTAAAAGAGTTTATGACCGAGATGCATTTGAGGGCAGGGGAAGCAATGATTTCATGAAAATGGAAAATATAATAATCAGGGACACGAGTTATGTGGGTCATCTGGGAACGGAGGCCTACATGAGGAAGAAGAACCATCTTTTGGAACTGGAGAGCATTATGCTAAGTGAAATAAGCCAGTCAACGAAAGAAAAATACCACGTGATCTCACTTATTTATGGATAATAAAGACCCTTATAAATTGATGAACATAAACAGATACAGAGGGAGAACAGCATTGAACAGACTGTCAAACTACAGCGGGAAGGCTCGGGAGGGTTGGGGGGTAGTTAAGAGATCAACTGAAGGACTTGTATGCATGCATATGAACATAATCAATGGACACAAGACACTGGGGGGTAGTGGAGGATGGAGCAAGGTCAAGGGGAAAAAATGGAGACTTATTTAACACTCTTTGTAATACTTTAAGCAATAAAACAAAATTTAAAAAAAAGAACCACCATCTTAGTTGAGATATAAAGGATGAGTAAAGAAGGAGATAAACATCGCAGGTAGCAGGAGCAGCAGGTCTAAAGGTTGTAAGATTAGGGAGAGCTTATTACATTCCAGAACAGAAAGAAGTCAAGTGTAGTCAGAGCTTAGTAAGTAATGGGAGAGGTAGGCTGGGGCAGGTCACACATGGCCTTGCATGCCATGGTAAAGAATGTGGTTTTTATTCTAGGTGTTACAGGAAATTGCTGAAAGTTTTTTTGTTTTTTTTGTGTTTTTTTTTTGTTTGTGTGTGTGTGTGTGTGTGTGTGTGTGTGTAGTGTGTATATGTACAGATGTGTACACACTTGTGCAAGCATATAAGTACACAGTGTTAATGTTTATTAACCAATAACTTTGCAATGTCTAAAATCATTAGAGGATGAGAGAAGAAGCAGGAGGACTGGTGGGGAATAGTCCAGATGACAGTAATAGGGGTCCTGCCTTGGGTGATAGTAGTTCAGTCAGCCATTTGGCACCCTGAACTCAGTGGCTGGGGTCTACAAGCTTCTCAGGGTTCTTCTACAAGTGTTTAAGACGTAAAAAAAAATTGTTTTAAATACCCCCAAAATAAAAATTCCCCTGCAAACTGTAATTAGCAAATGTTTAAAAGTATGTAGTGTCAACATTTTGTCAACGTCTTTGTGTAAATTTAAATTTCATTAAAATTTTGGTATTATATCTGAAACTATTTCTAGACCAGATTTTCCCATTTTGCAATAATTTCTGAGTATGTGTAGGGGTGCTTAGAAACCATAATCATAAGTTGGAATAATTACTTGTAGCTATGTACTTCCCAAGTGAAACTTACGAAAATCTTCTCAAAAGTTTATGAAAAAACACCTGGAAAATAATTATGCTTACTGTAAGATGTGAGTTCACTTTATGACATTCTGTGGGCTCTCGAAAGCATGAGTCCTTAGGGATCTGGGTGGTCAGATAGAGATGAAAGAACTGGCCACATTTAGAATAGATCCAGCACGTGCTTGGACTTGCACATGTTGAGGGGTGAAGGAAGAGACTTTGAGGTTTCTGGCTTGAGTTAACTGGGTGCAAGCAAGTATGAGGGTGGCCAAAACAGCAAGACTGGGGAAGGAGGAAGTTTTAGGGCAGTGAGGGGTGTAGATCAAAGGTTTCTTGTGAAGCATGGGTTGAGGTGCTTGGTGCCTCCCAAGTGCAATGCGGTGGATCCCATACATCCCTGCCCTCCTGGGGCGTGCAGCTTGAAGGCCCTTGTGGTTACTGGGTTTCTCTGGGGGCGGACCTGAGCCAGTCAAGCACTTTTTATACAAGTAAAATGACCTCGGTGGCTGGTCCTGTGGTTGAGGGAGAAACTACAGATAGACAGAGACTTTGCCAATTGCTACTCACTTTGCCTTGTTGAGATCTGAGGCCATCTTGGGTTGGTTTGCCATATGACACAGATTGCAACACAGTCTGTGTTCCCGCTCATCTGTAGGAGAGACGAAGGGAGCCCCTGAGGTCGGGCTTGCTGAGTGGGAGGGTGTCTGTGTATTAGATTTACTGGTGGGTCAAGTTGAGACATTCAGGAGGGACGTTAGAGAAATGAAAACTATTAAACAGAAATTTATTCCCTGAAATCTACCTTTACTATCTTGTCACAATTTTAAATGGCATTTAAATTAAAGATCTTTATGGGCAAATTCTTTAAATTTATTGAAGCAAATAATTTCAATAAATAGATAATTATTTGTTTCAGAAATAATCTCAGATCAGATCAAAGAAATCCTAGAAAATTAAAATAATGCTTGCATTGTTTCTGACACTGCTTTGACTCATTTCATCTGGTCTTAGAGCTCCTTCTGCTGGCTGATTCCATGATGAGAGTATGCCCTTCAAAAAGCTGTTTTAGGAGCCTGTGTAGTTTAATGGATTAAAATTCAGAGTACTTTTAGAGTTCAGTGGTTTGGTTCCGTGGATAGAGCATCGGCCTGCAGACTGAAGGGTTCCAGGTTCGATCTGGTCAAGGGGCATGTACCTTGGTTGTACGCTCCCAGCTCCCTTTCGCTCTCTCTAAAAATAAATGGAAAAAATATCATTGGGTGTGGATAAAAAAAACAAAATTAAAATTAATAAACTTTTTTTAAAAGGTTTAAAAATTAGTTTATTTGATATGTTGGTATTTTCAGAGCTCGAGCAACGTTCTTCTGAGTACATGCTGCCTGCTTATCTGTGTAAAAGGAGGAAGTTGCATAAAGTTTGACCATTTACATGTCCTAATATAATCCAAATGATCATTCTTCATTAGCTCTAGTTGGTGTTGTGGACCAAAGTCTAACGAAGGATTCTCCTGGCCCTGGGGAGGTGTCGGCATATGGCCGTGGAGTTGTCAGCACTGCCATAGTGCAGGATGGGGATGGCAGAAGGGACCTCAGAAGCCCCACCAAAGCCCCACATGCGCACCTCATTGAAGGAAAGGTATGGTAAATTAGTAGAATATGTGATTTTAAATGTGTGCTTAGACTAGAGGCTATCTGTTGAGTCTGTTGTTTCAGAACTCAAATAATATTTAAAATTAGTCAATGTATGTTCTCTTTTGATATAATTTCCCAATTTTCAAATATGTGAAGGCTCTTGCCTGTTTGGACAAGTTCTCTAACCTTTTTCTGAGTGGTGTTCAAAGCAAAATATTCCGATGTAAATTATATTAATGCAAGTAAGTAATTTTTAACTCTTCATAATCATTGTATTAGTTAAATCCTCAAATGATAAAAGCTATGATGATTTGAAATTTATATTTATTTGTTACAAGTAAATGTTAAAGTATAACCTGTATTATTATTTTAATCATGTTGACTTACATTTTTTGAAATGAGCAAAGATGGTCTTTATGAAAAATATTATTTTTCATTAGTAATCTATAACTGATGAAGACATTCTTAATTAAGCAAAGGTAAGTGTTTTGTGAACGTGAGAAGATGGCGTGTTGCTTTTGGCCTTATGTTGTGTATATACCATAATGAATAGAGAAGGACCCTGTATTATGTTTTCAAATTTGTCGCTGTTATTTATGTTACCTTGGGCAAGTGGAAGTCACTTAGAGGTTGATTTGAAGAGGCTTTGAGTTCTTAAGATCTCTTTTCTATATCTGCACAAAGCAACACACACACAAATGAAATCATTCTGTGGATTTATAATATTCTCTATACTTTAACTTGGAAAATTCTGAAGACATGCAACATGAATTCATAAAGAACCTGCCAGATGAAGTAGCTGCCAGTTCTCAGGAAGTCGACAACCTCTAATTCACAGCATTGAGGAGGTTAAAAGGACAATGCAGACCCTTATGCCATAAGGACAAGGGCTTCAGGTAGCACGTGCCATCCAATCACCTGCATACCTCTTCAAAGAATTTGTGTCATATTTCAAAAACTATTTGTTCAAAAATTATTTAGTTAAAAATAGCACACATCACACCCAACAAGGTATCCTTGAACTGCTGAAAACTTGTCAGGATCTTTACTGATTATGCTGATGAGGCGCGTAGGAGAGTGACTCCTTATATCTGAAACAGAAGAGCTGAGCAGTTTGAAGTCTCTGTTCTGTTTTACCTGGTTAATTTGATAACATCGTTATTTTTTTTAAAGTTCTTTTAAATTCCAAAGGAAATTCTGCTTATCTTCATTCAGCAAAAGATTGAGTATGTTGTCCTTTTGCCAATGCTTTGAATGTCTGTCAGCAACCAGGTTTAAAACTAATAATGCCGTTTGAGTTTCATTGGCTCTATTTGCAACCAGTCAGAAAACAGTAGTTAAATCAATCTATATCTAGACATTTTGTAATCAAAGTAGTTCAGTTTTCCTCTTTAAAATGGATCATTAATTCATTTTCTAACCACACTGTGTTAATACAATCCCTACTTTTGAGTAAGATTGTTCACTAACTACTTATTTCTTCTCTCCTCTTTTGCCTCCATTTCTCCTTTGAATGTATCTGTGTAATTTCACATTCAACCATGAATTTGCTTCTGAAAACAGCCTGTTTTCATCTGCCCACCTTCACCACTCATCCGCTATGCTTCATGTCTTTCCCCAAACCTGTTACCAGTCCCTGAAATGGACTTGCTTTCAGACATTTCGGAGGAAGACCCCCTTGGGGAGGCCGACCAAATCACACTAGACAGCTTAGAACTCCTTTCCACAGGGGAACCATCAGAGCAGGGGGACTGTGACGTCGCTATCCTGGATTCTGCCTTGGACCCTATTGTAGCGCCTTCTCAGATTGACTCCCCTCCCACCCACGAGAAGCCTCTAAAAGAGGCTGACCACAAGGATTCTGAGTTTGGGTACTTTCCCTTCAGTTTCTGTAAATGCTTCCCACCCAGCTTGCCCTCACTCCTCGATGAAGATGGGTACCTTGCTTTCCCTAGCCTCCCCAAGGTCTGGGTCTCCTTCCTCCCCGCTGACGTCCAGCACTATGTCCCGATCACCTCCCCTTCATTCCTTCCCTCCCTCATCCTCATCTTTGGACTCCTCCTCTCTGCTTCTCAGTCAGTGCCCTTTTCCCTCACGTTTTCCCTTCCTCTGGCTCTGTCCCTCTGCTACCTGGAGGCCAAAGCCACGTCCTTTCATGTGTCTTACGACTGTGACTCGAATGACAGAACAGAGGAAGAGGAAGCAGTTGTTGGTACTCCAACATAAGCTTCAGTCTGTGCAGTCCACAAAACTACACTTCACCTTGCACCCCTCCCAATGTAGAGTGTAAACATGTGCATAAAGTTTACCACTGATTACCCTCAATAGAGCACGAGCTGCACATATTCACACAGATAATATTTCAGTGCATGAGCAGTAAGTGTAAGCAGCACGCCTTCCATTGATATCCATTGAAAGCTCCATACATTCTAAGTTGAAAGCAAAGTTATAGGATTCTTTTATAAATATCTGTAAACCTTACTAAGTCTTAAAAAAGAACTTAGGATGCCGTGGACATCACAGCAATTGATTTGTATAAGTAGAGTTTCTATTAGTTCCTTTGTTAGAAAGCCAAGCTCATTCTTGAATTTATGCATCTTTATTCCTTTACTCCTGACACTTGTAGTTCTCATCTCAGAAACTTCTTGTCTCTCTATAATTGTAGCATTTGGAGACCAGATGAATTTCAGGTAGTGTTTTATTTTGTGTGAGTTTTTTAAAAAACTCTAAATCATATAATTATGTGACAGAGTCACCGTCAGGTATTTTGTAAGGAAAATATCTTTTCTTTAACAAATGTGTATGGAAAATGAAACAAGGCTTTTTGAAAATTTAGAATATATAGCCCTAAGGTTGGGCCTCTTAGTGTTCTTAAAATTAAATGGCTGTCTGAAGATTTTTACCTCTTTATAGGGCTACCTCTGCACTGCTAGTCAGTCCATGCTAACGTGTGCAGTATGTTTTTGATTGTTTTGTAAAATGTGGTCTGGTGACCTAGTGTCTTAGTATCCTATGGTTATTATCAATTCATAGAATAAGTCATGTAATTTAGAGCAAACCTAAAGACAAATGTGGAGATAATACTATGATTAGGCATTGAGAAGCTACGAATCTTTAAGGGTACCTGCGGATGTGAAAGATGGACAATTTAGAGAATGCAGTGTTGACCCAGGAATTGGAAGATAATTCTTAACAGATTATTGGTTGTGTCTAATATTTACCTTCTGATAAAAAAGATACTCTGAGCTTTTTGCTAACTTTTCAGAAATACTTGATTACTTTTTTTTTTTTTTAAAAAAGACCATTTTGAACCCTCAGATTTGACACTGTCATTTGAATATGATATGTATATGATCCTACTATCAATTAACGTGTAAAGGTTAAACTCTTTTCCTTTGGTTTCAGAACCAGTATTTTTCCTTTCTTGCCATTCCTGTCCTTGAGTCAGTCAGTAGTCCTTAGTATTTATGCTAGTTTTAAATTTACAAATTTATTCTTTTGGGACGTTAAATACTGAGACTTGTCCAACTACGAAACTGATTCTTGTTTAAAGTATTTTATGAAAGAAAAATGGCTATAGTTTGAAGAGTATTTTTAAATACCCACCATTGCAACATGATGTAGCAAAGTAAAACAATTCCCTCCCCACGAAGGAAAGAAATCTATGTAAAAAAAAAAAGAATAATAGGGAATATTTATCTCTGACATAAAGGGAAAGCCAAAATTTACATCATTTTCCTTTGCCCTTATCACTAGTGGATTTAGACATTTCAAATTAAAACTTTTTGAATTATGCCATTTTTACACTCTCAGATTTTTATTCTTGAGTGATAAAAAAAAAATACTCAAAAGCAGTGCATGTAAACTAGGACTGAGAAAGAGTGAAGCTTCCATTTTCCATTCCACCCTTGCAAAGGATCATTTCCATCATTTATACAACACTGTAGGTGAAGAAAGACCAGTGGCTTAATGTTCTGCATCTTCTGAGGGCCACGCAATAAAGGTTGGTAATGCTAGTTCACCATTGAAGTTCAAATACAACTTCTCTGTACCAACGGTAGAGTTTCCACTAATACTTCTGTTTCTGGCCACTTGCTGTATGACCTTTCAGGCGAAGATGGAAGAAGAGGAAACACAGCTGGAGGAGGTGGATATTTTTTCTGGAAAGTTAAGACATGGTGGCTGCTGCCTGCCATTATTCTTGTGTGTGGGGTGATGCACTTTCAGGGTTTATTTGTCAGTTTTGCTTGTTGTGGCTTTAGGTTCTTAAAATTGTTATTACTAGTAATGTCTTAGACTATCCAACTCTGGTGCTTGCTGATTGATACACTTATGTTTATTTGCTTTTCCCCCCCTGTGTGTGATTTAATTTCACAGAAAAATTCCTTGAGAGTAGAAGGGGATAATATTTATGTCAGACATAGCAATTTAATGTTGGAGGTTTGTATAATTTAAGAAAACAACTGTCCTGATGGCTGCCAGGCTGCTATGGATGGGAGGTCACTCACAGGCTGGCTGGCAACATTTTTCAAGCACAGCGCATGAAATGCATGGGGAAAATCCAACTCGGGAGTGCATGTTACCAGTCTGACTGTGTTCTTTTAAAGTGGTTTAGGTAGGAATATATTTACTAGAAGTTCTCAAAGTGACAACTGGGAAAACAAGTTCTATTTCATGAGATGAATAGTTTTTATGCAGTAACTTTGAAGTTCTATAAGTAAACTTATTCTCTCCTAATGGGTTATCTCAGGGCATGGAATCTGAAGTAATGTTATCCTATCTTTAGTATTCATTAACCAGAACAGATATTTGTTGATCTGGCATTAAATCATTTTACTGTCAATCTATGTCCACAATAGTTTGGGGTGGGGACGGAGGTGGGGTGGGTGGTGCCAGTAAAATCCATGCAGTTAGGAATGTGGTTCAATTAAAGTATTCCATGTGAAAGTATGCTAATTAATGGGATTGCTTTGATAAAGAAAAAAGAATAAATGAAAGACAAAAAAGTGGGGGGAAAAGAAAACCTAGCCACCCAGTTAGGAATGTCAACTATATTCCCCGTGTCACACGAGAACTTTTCTTCTCCTTATTTAGGAGGCAGTACATGGCAATGTATTTAGTGGTGAACTGCAATTCTCAATAATCCGACTAATCAATTTGGTTGCTTTTGGCAGCTTGTGATAATTATTGGAAATGTATTTTTGCATAACTTACTAAAATGCTTTAAAGTGTAATACATAACATTGCTTTGAACAAGTACAAGAAATGTGCCTGATCTCAAGCCACAGTTAGTTTTCCATGCCATGCAAAGATTTTTAGATTTTCATGAGTTTTTGCAAATGGCTGTAGAAGCTCATAGATGAGCAACTATGCTTGTGCATGAATACGGATACCTAATTTTATCAGATGCATGACCTGTTCCTCTGGGAGTGGGATGAAAGCTGTAATCAACAGGTGGCCCCCGTGATTTTTGAAATGTAAGAAAAGGTTTAAAATTCAGTTAAAACCATTTTCTAAACAATATTTAGTTTTAATTCCCACAAATACTAGTTTTCAGGGCCAATGTAAAAAATCCCACAAACACTATTCATCAGGGCCTGCTCCAATGAAAACTCAACCTGGTAATTACTCTTGCATTTTTGTCTGTATAAGGACCGTTTCGTATGTGAGGCAGCTGGGCCTCACATTTGTGCTTAGCAACTACATGAAACCAGTATGAGGTTATTTTATGGAGAGATCAAATACAAACAGCCTATGGAAGCTGTTATTTTTATTCCTTGAGATTAAAAGCCACTGCTGGAATTTCCTGGGGGGGGAAAAAGTCAGTCCTTGCCCACCCTACCACCCCCTTTTCCTTTTGTGGTAGATGATCTTGAACTGGCTTTCCCATGAGGCCAAATGTGCTTCCGAGTCCACCTTTCTCTGTTCTTATTTGATTTAATATGTTCACAGAAGGCAACTTTAGTATTAGCCCTAATCAGGAAGGTGAGTCTACAGGAACAAATTCATAGGCTGCATTCAAATCTAACTATTAGAAAGAAGAGTTATTAGCCATTTTGAGTATTAGTTCCATGACTTCCTTCTAATGATATAAATAGTTATTCCTTAAAAAGTTCTAAACAAAGAAGACAATTAGAACCCTTTAAGATGTGAATCATAAAAAATTACATATTGGCTTTATGTTCAAATTTTGAGGGACTCATTAAGGTAATTCATAGGTGATAATATGGCTTTTGAGACTTGGCATTTTTCTTGCTTTAGTATGTTTTTTTTTTAATCGTAAGTATGCTTGTCTTATTTTTTTTGGTTTTATTTTTATTTTTGTCCTACTGGGTTTTTTCCCTTTTGGATTTCCCCCCTTTATTACGTTACACATTGCTAGGACCTGGATAAGGCCCAGGAGGACATACTGAAACATCAGGCTAGCATTAGTGAACTCAAGCGCAATTTTATGGAATCCACACCTGAGCCGCGCCCTAATGAATGGGAAAAACGACGTATCACACCTCTGTCCCTACAGATACAAGGGGTATGTCACTAGCTATTTGTTGGCTATATGTCTCCAGCTTTTCAGTAAAATTCAGGTTGCTTATCTCTGATGCTGATTCCCAGGAAGTTACAAAATGTTCCCAGGTGTGTGTGTTGTTGTTTTTTTAAATGTAATTGCTAACAATTTTTTTAAAATACTAAATATTAACAATGTAATATGTATTGACCTAGTTCTTCAATAAATTGTATGAATTTCAAAGTACTTTTGAAATAGTTTCAGAATAATTATGTTATTAGTGGCAGTGTATTTTTATATAGGATGACTTAGAAACAGATTATATGATATTTAATAAACTTTTCAGATGTTGACTTCTGAAATAAGAAAGTTTGCTTAATAAATAAATAATTAATGTGTATCACTTAAAAAATGGTTTAAGGTAATTACTAAAAGGAAAATGAGTTAAAGTTAGCTTTGAAAACTGATGAACCCTGGTGAAAACTTGCAAAATGTTGTATCATACAAGTCAACACTAAGACTTCCTTGTAATGAAATGTAGACTAGTGTTTTAAAAAATGTTTTCAACCATAACATTCTTTTTTTCTTTCCGTGATTACTTCCCCCATCTATATTGTATTGACTTTAGAATCTATTCCTAAAATATTTCTCCATTCATTCCCATCTGTATCTGTTCTTTTCTGATGCTCTCAAAATCTCTGTTATCAGCCAAGAACTTCCATAGGCTCTTTATCATAGTTGAAGAGACAGTGATTATGCTCTCTATAATACACAATTTAAAATATATATAAAGGTCTTACTCTACAATTCATCTTTCTCTTTTTCCTTATGTTCCTCACTTCTCCATAAGTTCATCATCCAGTCTGACTTGAGTGTTGCCAAATTGTGCACATTTAATTTAGATAACCTCATGCTATTTTTATTAACCTTTTCATTAAAAGCAGAGCTGTTAGTTGCTTTAAATTTCTAAGTTTGTGATTGTGAAAGGGAAATAGCTCATTAAGAACAGATGAGCAAAGATAATTGCTGAACTAGAAAAACAACTTTTGAAAATACTAAGATTTAAAACACCATGGTGTTTATAGGGTCTTAGGAAGTTGTATACAAGTTAAATTCTCATTTTTAGATTTTCTGAAAGTATTAATGTTCGTTTTTCAGCCTTTTACTCTTGTGTTGTCTGGAGAAACAGTGTCTGGCATGCTAAGGTTTTGGCCTCATTGTATGTTCCCCGTCACGCAGTTTGTTCCGCTGCCCCACACAATTGTTCTATGTTTGTGTTGTTGTCAATGTGATGTACTTGTCTTATTTGTTGATTATGTCTATTGTTTAAAACAATAGAGAAAAGGAGACCATCTTTCCAAGGATATTTTATCCATGACCGAGAACCATCAGATGGCGGCAACACGGACAGTTGAAGAAAAAGCCCAGGCAGCAGACAAGGTGTTCACCTTGCATCCTTGGATCTACTCTTGCTTTTTCCTCCTTTCCTTGTATTTCTGTCCACAGCTATAAGATACTATTTTTTTTTTCTTACATGTTAATCTAAATTTTTTGAAAATAATTTTTGAGCATTAAGAAAGTTAAATCTCCATGTAGAGAAAGAAAGGGTCATTAGGTGAGATGTTGCAGAAGTACTTTATTTGAAAATTCACATTTTGAAATGCAGACATATCAACTGATTGGATAAGCGACCCCAATTTTGATATATGTGGCTGGCAGTTGGGAAACCATGCTTTCATGTGAAAATGCACTTTTTGTACAACGCTGTATATATTGTGGTGGTGTTAAAATAACAGATTCTATGCAAGTTAGATTAGTAGTTTAGTAATTATCTTTGGAAACCTTTTGAATTTTCATTTTAAGATTTTCAATAGGGAAAAAAAGATTTTTTGTACATAGCAGTCTTTCAGACCTCTCTCTGTGCTCCTGCATATATGAATATCTGGCATTACTAAGAAGTTAGCTTTCTGTTGCTTTTACATCCTTATTCTTCTGTTTCTCCTGGTTTTGCTTAGCCAGCTGGTCAGCCAGTTAATTGCTGGAGCTAGAGAGCTTAGAGTCTGTTGGAGGAGACAGACAGGGACATGTAAAGGAGTAATTAGAAAATGTGGGTAAAGAAGTCGGTTAGAAGATCAAATAATTTTGTGTTCGAAGGTGTTTGGGAAGGCTGATTGACCGTTGTGGTCAGGAAGAGTTGGCATTTCAGCTGAGGCCCTAACGATGAGAAGGAGGCAGATGTGAAGTTTTCCATGTATAGAGAAGAGCACATGAAACAGCCCAAGCAGGAACTAGTTTTAAGGAACTGAAAGACCAAATGATAAGAGCTTAGGAATGAACCATCGAGGAGGTCAAACCCCAGATCCTGTCGGGTCTTAAAGACCATATTGACATTTTGGAATTTTATTACATGAGTAGGTGGGAAGCCACTGGGGAGCTTTAAACTGGGCCTGATGGAGATCGCTCTCCTGCTGGGCGAGGAATGGAGTACAGGGGATCTGAAAGAGAGCAGGGATCAGTGTAAGTGTTTTCCTTCCACAAAAGTCTGATTTGTAAATCAGTAGAGAATATTATTTATCAGAACATACAGTGGAATGGAGATGGAAGCAAAATAAATAGAAGATGAAATCTTGCTCTAAAGGAATTTGAGGTATAGTTGAGGTGAAATATTTCCAAAATACTGCAAATAAGAAAGCTAAACCAAGTGGCATATTTATATATTAAAATGTTAACGTGAAGTCCAAAGCCAATTAGACTCTGTGTAAAATGATGACTTTAATATTACATGCTTTAAAAAGTTACGTATTTTTGAAGCTTTCACGCCCAGAAGCAAGTCAAATGGTAGAGTTGTTCAATTTAAAGTAATGTCCTTGTATTTTTGCTGTAGACGACTTTGGAATCTTGTTGAAGATGTTTACAGTTAATCATTTTTCTGGATGCCATGGTTTAGAAATGTACAATGTAAAATATGATGTCATAGACATTACATTAGAAAGACTTTATGTGAAGTTTAAACCTGGATTTTGCCCACTGTTAAGCTCCAAAATGGTTTATCTGCACTTGAAGTTACTGCTTTTTTCTTGTTCTTTTCCTCTTCAGCACATGCGGGAAAATAGGTACTTACTTGCCATACATATGACTTGTTGTTACTGCAATCATCCTTCATCCATCCTCCCAACAAACTTTGGTTTAGTGCTTGCAATGTGTCTTTCTCCCCAGATAACAACAAATCACTGCTATTAGTTGGAAGTGGAAGTGTGTGAGTAGTTAATATCTATTGCAGTGTTTTGACTTTTAACAGGCTATCTTACAAATTTTTGTCTTTGTTGCACCTTCATTTTGCTACTGATTTTGTAGGGTTTTTGATTATCTTTAAATTGTAATCCTTAATGAAATGTAAAATAAATAATTATGCATGAGTATAATTTGACCAAATTTTCCAGATTTCTGTGATAAGGGTTTTACAGATTTAAAAAACACTAAACTTGCATTGAACTTTCAAAATGGATTCTGTTTGAATATGAGTAACTTTGAGAGTAGAGCAGAAAGTTGGAAACCAAATAACTTATTCTTTAATAGATAACTGGTATATCTTCTTATGTATTGTGAGAATTATGACATAATTAAACCTGTATAATACAAGAGCCTTATGAGTTAGTAGTAATTACATAGACTATAGTTTTGAAATACTTTTGAAATATCTATTTTATTGAATAATTAAATGAATCACACTTATGTGAATTCCCCATGATCTCTTACTGGCAAGGACCCCCTCTCCACCAACTCAACACCTAGGGATGGTGTAATTATGGAGATTATAATGAAAATTAATTAGTCCAGAAGCTTTCTTTTTCTCCTGAATTTTGCAAATGCTTATGTACCTAGCCCTCTTCATCTCATTGTCCCTATTCCTTACTCCTAGTGCATTGTCCCAAAAGGGGCATCCCTAAAATGTCATTCATTCATCCACCTAACCAATCTTCCTTCCTTCCTTCCTTCCTTCCTTCCTTCCTTCCTTCCTTCCTTCCTTCCTTCCTTCCTTCCTTCCTTCCTTCCTTCCTTCCTTCGATTATGAGACTGATACACTGCCTACTGCGCTAAGGAGGCAGCTCATCCGTCTTTAAGCTCTTATGAGCAGTGGGCGCTTCATGGTGACTCTTTGCTGTTGGCATTCTGGTACCTGGGACAGTCCTCAACTTTCCTGTTGTGCAGGTTAGGGACCATCACTTATGGACCAGAAACGTGAGGATTACATTTGTCTTAGTTTTTCAGGGACAGATGATTTTAACATTGCTCACTGAGTTTTCGCCCCTGAGTTTGTCTTCCTATTTAGAAGTCTTTTCTTTACCTGTTTCTTATTGGGAAAAAGAGGTGCTATTCATTCAGTGGCATTTTAGCATGTCTGAGGGAATTTCTGTGGGTTCCTATCAGATCACTTGTGAACAAAGTAATATGGAAAAGGGAAGAGTTAGTGGGAGCTGGAATGGTTAGAGAAGGGCATGCACAAAATACGGAATATTCGGTTACCTCAGACAGATGACGGAATTCAAAAAGGCATTGGAGGCAGCATAGGATCACCTAGCTATGATGCAGGAATAAGCATTTCAGTGGAGAGGCCACTGAAGAGTTCCTTCTCTGCAGAAACAGGCCTACTCCGAAGAGCTGCCTCAAGTATATACAAAACAGTGTTTGATGGATGGGTAGGCCATGCTCAGTTTGTGATGAAAGTTTTAGTGACAAACCAAGGAGCCTTAGGCTGTTTTCATAGGTTAGAACTATCACCGATTCTCAAGCAGGGTGGAAAGCTGGCATTCAGGCAAACTGCCATATGCGTCTGCTGCAGAATCTTTGCTAATCCTCACCTTTCTTTCAATTTATGCTGTTCTGTGAGTCTTGTATAACTTTTCCTTTTTTTCAATAGGTCACTGCTCTCTGTTCCAACTTATTGGTAATTCTTTGCTCTTCCTTTTCTGACCTCTCTAGAGCCTAGAAGAGGAGATAACATCAATTTTGTTTAGTGAAAAGGGCTTTTCTGATAGCATGAAAGCTACCTTCACCTCAGCCACCACTTGGACAGCAGAGGGCACTGGTGTGAACTATAATGCACCTTGTGAAACACTTTCTTCCTCGCCCTTCTCACAGTTGCCTGAGGTGCATTTTACTTTGTTTCCCCTGTTTTTAAAAGCCACATATGAGAGTGAATTTTATTTTTTAAATATCCAGGAACCTTTCCCTTCAGTGCTTTCATTGATGAAATTAATTCTTTCTGGGAAAAACATTCATGAAATAATGACTGAATTTGGATGTAAGGAAAGGATACAGATTGGATGTTCTGCTTTTGGGTCCCCCCCACCCCCCCAAAAAAATCTACCTCAATTCAGAGAATCATTTAAACCACTAAAGCCCAGATTTGGAGTTGTTATGTGGAGGAATACCCTCAACCAAGTAAAGAAGCTAAGTGTTCTTCCAGAATTACAAGTATTCAAAACCCAGGTGTCCTACAGGCATCTTCTGATGGCTTATAATTTAAAAACTGTTTACATGGAAAAATCTGAGATGCCTGCCATATTCAGTGAAATAATTGTTTTCATTTTTTGGAATGAACTTAAGGAATTCCCTGAACTTGGGCAGAACCCATCTGACCATTTGAAGTTAAATAATAACAATAATGTACCAACCTATGATAATGAACACTTAGGCACTGTACTACTTACTAGAGTAAATTCACTCCTAAGGGAAAACGTCTGCAGGGGGGCAAGGGTGAGCATCTCAAATAACAAAGTTGGTTCATTTAGGTTTTCAAAGATGCTAGAATGGAGACTAAATTCTAAGAGAAAACACTTGGAATCATTGTTGACATCCACCCTAATGTCATGTACCCCATTTGTTAATCTTTAATCTAATTTTTAAAAATGTATTTTATTGATTTTTTACAGAGAGGAAGGGAGAGGGATAGAGAGAAACATTGACGAGAGAAACATCAGTCAGCTGCCTCCTGCACACCCCCCACTGGGGATGTGTGGGCAACCAAGGCACATGCCCTTGACTGGAATCGAACCTGGGACCCTTCAGTCCGCAGGCCGATGCTCTATCCACTGAGCCAAACCGGTCAGGGCTAATTTTGATGTTAATAGCCAATTCGGGAATAACATTTTTATGTTATCTGAGATCAACAATAATTTTGCCAGTTAAAGCTGTGTTTTCAAATGAGCCAGCATAAGACACAAGTTTCATCTTATTAATACTATATTCATTTAGGAATCAGGATTTCAGAAAGGCTTTTTATAATCTGATTAAGACCAAAACTCTTTGTTGAATTGGTTTTATAATTTTAAAATTTATACTTTAAGTTAATCAGTAAGCTTCAATATAATTCCAGTTTTTCCCGGTCTTTTCAATTGTACCAGTAGAGCTAATAGATATAACTATATTAAAAGCACTTTATTTCTTTGGGAAGATGCTGGCTGTTTTGTGTTTTTGATTTTTTGTGTAAGCTTTTTCCTCTGTCTTGTCTTTCATGTGACCTTGAGCAAAGGTTTTGTGGGTGTTGATTTGTACTGTTCTGTCTTTGCAGCGTCAGATGTTTGTTTAGTGGGTGTTGAGGTAAAACATTATTGATTTGTGTCCTCGATTGCTTTTTGTTTCACAGAAACGCACTCCCGAGTCTGAAGGGCCTTGCGCTGGAGCCAGTGATGCTGTTAAGGTTCTCCCCTTTCCATGTTAACACCATTGCCTGCCGCTTCTGACCCGTCACGTTTCCCCGCTTCCCTTTCAGTCAGCCATCATAACCATCACTGTTTTCCTCCATGACATGAGCCTACCATCAGTTGATTTGGGTTTCCGTCATTTTTATTTATTCATATATTTTTGTTCTCCCTCATCCGCTTCTTTTTGTGCAGAGTTCACATGAGACTCTGAATGTAGTGGAGGAGAAGAAGCAGGCAGAGGTTGGGAAAGACGAAAGAGTAATCACAGAAGAAATGAACGGTAAAGAGCTATCACCCGGGAGTGGTCCTGGGGACATCCGTAAGGTGGAACCTCTGACACAGAAAGACTCCACCTCCCTGTCTTCTGAGAGCAGCAGCAGCAGTGAGAGCGAGGAGGAAGATGTGGGCGAGTACCGGCCCCACCACCGGGTGACTGAGGGCACCATAAAGGAAGAGCAGGAGGAGGATGAAGAAGAGGTGGAAGAAGAACCCAGCCAAGCATCCCAGGTAGTAGAGAGGGAGACAGCAGTGCCAGAAGCCAGCCCAGGCAGACACGCAGGGGCCAGTGTAAGCACAGTAGAAACAGTGACCCAGGAGCATGTAGTTGCCACTAAGACACCTGCAGAGAAGAGTGTACACGAAGGCACCTTTAAGCAAGATGTGAGCGAAGACACAGAGGACGAGCAACAGAAAGTTAACGGAGAGGTGTCTCATGTTGACATTGATGTTTTGCCACAAATTATTTGTTGTTCAGAGGTAAATGGGAGACTCAAGCGGGAGCTAAACTCTGGAGCTATTTCTCAGGTGGAGAGCACCTGCTTTTCTTCTTCTCCTGTCCTCCCAACTCTCCCTCAGCTTTTTCAGCAAGATTCTGACTTTGATCTCACGGGAGGAAGGGGAAAGCTCTGCTCTGTAGACTTTCTGCCAGCTCAGTCAAGGTTGCTAGCTCCTTTACTGCAATTGAATCACCTGATCCAGTAAACTCCTACAACCCACCACATCATTTTCCCATTCTTGTTTCACATCTAAATTTTTCTTTGCATGTTTTGGATGTTTTCAACTTTTTATCTTTGGTTGCGCTGCTTCCTCATTCTTAATGCCTTTTTTGTTGGTTTACTTAGAAAATTGTATATGCATTATTGGAAAATGGTCAGTGTGAGTGTGTGTGCTGCTGCTGTGACTGGCTTTGATTTTTTGGCTCATCGTCTCTCAACTTGCGAGTTTTAGAAACGGCAGCAGACCTTGATTACCAGGGTGCTGTGAATTCAACATCTGGAAGTGATGAAAACAATATTTCTTGAATACCACTGTGATTTCAGTTTTTAGATTCTGGGGGTTGTATGGTTTGGTTAAAGCCTTTTCTTTCCTTTTAGGCAGCCAGAGGCTAACTGTTTAATAGATTACAGTACTTTTTTCACTCTGTTCTATCATCAATTCTGGATTATTTGCAAGCTGATCATATGTTCTGTGGATTTTCTATAGGATATCTCAGTCTTTTCTTTTTCCTCTTCAAGATAGAGAACTTACTTCACTGTTCTTGGAAAAAGTCTTATTCTCTAGGTGCAGAGTCTCTGAATTGGCAGTTAAAGTTTTGTTGGGGGAAGGCAAACTTCCAGGTGAATATGTCTTTCGTCTAAATTGGGCAGCCCACTGTCAGGGATTGTCCACATTTTCTCTCTTTGATGAGCTGGAAAATCTTGAAGTGACTTTGTCTTGAAATAAGTAAAAAAAAAAAATTATATCACTTTTAAACTTTCTGGTTCTCTTAAGAGAACACATTTGTGAGTCCTGGAATGCTCTGTTATTTCCCACATTTACCTTACATTACACTTGGTAGTGCTTCGCTGGTAGTAGTTAGTCTGGTGTTGTATTAAACATGCATGCGCAGCAGTCCATGATAACAGGCCGTGAAACTTCTCCTTTAATGTTTTTAATGTTTAATTGTTCAAAGCATTCATATCATATTTGTGGACTAATCCTAGATATAACAGTTTCACTTAGCTAATAGAGAAGAAACACTGCAAGTTTTAGACAAGTATAATTGGGAACAGTAACACTGGAAGGTAATCTTAAGAGCAAATCTTAGCCTACCTGGATAGTGTACCAGTTAAAAACAACAAGCCTTCACATAAATCATGTGGTTCTTTAAACCGCAGTATAAATCGAGGCAGGTCACTTCACATAGTTCATTCAGTGTTTTCATTACTTACCCAAAGCTAAAGTGTATATGTCACTGTATACCAGCCTTGACACATGAGTAGTTTGGGGACCATCATAATCTGAAGTGTATCATAATTTGAAGCATACCATAATTTATGGAGAAGTTATGTTAATTTATTCTTATATATACATATACATATATATGTATATATAATATTTGAAAGAAAGTGTTTTTCTTTTGTGTCTTTTGTCTTAGATTATTTGCTTTACTCTTTTCTTTTGTGAATGAGCGTGTGTTTGGAATATATATTTCTTACAATAATTATTGAAGGCTCCGTTAAGTGCTTTTACTACATTATCTCTAGAATTTATTTTCCTCTTCCTTTCCACCTCAGCCACCCGTGGTAAAGACAGAGATGGTAACAATTTCTGATGCCTCACAGAGGACAGAAATCTCCACCAAGGAAGTCCCAATTGTTCAAACAGAAACCAAGACGATCACATATGAGTCTCCACAGGTACGAAAGCTCTAGATTTGGACTGAGCTCTTTTTCACTTAGTCTGTTTCTCTCTCCATCCTGTCTTCTCCTAGTTTACATGTTTCTGACTTGGATGTACCTTTTTACTTCTCTGTTTCTTAATTGCACTTCAACAACATAACTTGTTATGTTGCTTCTTAGATTGAAACAGAGAACTGTAATCAAATTGGTGACCCAGTAATTTCAGGGAGGAAGCATACACATGATTATTGAAGACAGACAATACCAATCTTGTTCATATCATTATAAGCCATTTGTGGCTTAAAGTATCTAGGATTATTTATGTTTACTTGGGAAACAGATCATCTTACAGAGTTTATGGGATATGATATAATTTGTGCATTGTAGGATTTAGGCATCCCTCCCCATGAAGACAGATCCAGTCAACTCTTGCTTGCAAGTTTACATACATGTGCACACACATTTGTGCTTCTCCTTCACGTGGGATTATTTTCTGAAGACATTTGTTATTATTCTTATATAAATGTGATAATTCTTCTAAACAAATGTGAGTGTTTGATTTTCAGACATTGATATTGTAAATATCAGACATTGATTCTGTAAATATTTGAGATAATCATTAGGATATCTAACTTTAAGGGTAACAGAAAAAGGGAAAATATCATTTCGAATGGAATTGTTTAGAAATTTGGACTATTTAATTGACTGAGAAATTTAGTGTTTATAATAGGATTGTGTCATGGTGAAAAATGGTAGATTATTACCCTCTTAATATATTTTAAACATTATTTAATCCATGTATATGTGAAGCATTCCTCAACATTATTTTAGATATGTTGTCTTGAACGTGCATAGAGCCCACACGAGCACAAACGGGTCTTTGATGCATGGGTGTGGTGGGAGAGCAGGTGCCCACGTGTTTCTATGGTGGTGAGTGCCATTGTGAAGAAATACATTACATGAACCAAATGCAAGAGAGATTGCCTCTTAACTTTACAGTAAGAAGGGCTCTGGACCTTCCAGTTATTTCCGTGTGTCAGGAAACAGGAGGCAAATATATATGGTGACCAAGAACTAATAACATTTAGTTTATGAGCTTAGTGTAAACTTAAAAATATTAATTTACTGTATTTCCACTAGTAAACTGTAGAACTTTCTACAGAAAAGTATCAAAACAAACACATTAAAACCTATTTAGTTATCTGCACAGGATTTATATATGAGATAGATAGATAGATAGATAGATAGATAGATAGATAGATATAGATACGTAGAGAGAGAGTGAGAGCACACATGCATGCATACTTATTGAAATATATATCTTCATATATATACTCATAACACACGGACTGTTACAGGAAAAGTATTGTTTAAAAATCTAAAGATAAGCATAATACCAAATGATGTTAGTCTATTCTAGTTAGGTTCTGTTGCTTAGTAATCTGAGAAAACGTTTGTCTATTTTTACCCACCTGTGCTTAAATAACAAACCAGCACTTCTGGTCACTGTGGCAACGTCTCTGCCTGGTTCTCTGGTTTCTTTTTCAGTTTATATAAATGGCTTTCAGTCAACTTCTCTCATGACCCCCATAGCTTTCAGACCCAACTCCTATTTCCACTCTTCTTTTTTTCTGTCTCTATGTGTCTGGGATTTGCTTCTCCCCATGCATCTAGTCTTTGATTTTACTCCGTTTAAACTTCAGCCATTGCTGGTCAGTAAATTACCACTATAAACATGAAAAGGCAGATAGCATCTTCTGCCAACTACAAAGATTTTAAAAGATGCATATTTGATGAGAAGGGCATCTTTTATGACAGCATAATGGAAGTTAAGCATTGCTTTGTATTTTTCCCCCAACTATCCAAAGGTTGATGGCGGGGCTGCTGGTGACTCGGGAACGTTACTGACCGCACAAACCATCACATCTGATTCCGTGTCGACAACCACTACCACACACATCACTAAGGTAAAGCAATCCAAGGGAATCCTAGGGAGAGGATGTAACATTGCAAACAGGATCCTTTCTGAATTGCTTCTTTGTTCCTCTTCACACTTCAAAGTAATAGACAGTGGTGGAATAAACATGCAGGCATTTAAGGTGTCCAAGAAAATTGGGCTCCACTGACAAATGTATTTAAAACAAATTGCAATTCGTAAAGTAAAATGCAAGGGGTTAAAAATATGCTATGAGTAGCTATTTCTAGGACAGCTACAGGAACAGAGAGAATTTAATAAAAGTGAAAGTACAAAGTGAATGTTGACTATTATTCAGCATTTTCAACAAGTTCTTCAAATAATGCAAATGTCCCCTCATTGATTTGCGATACTAGTGTGTTGACTTGGGGTGTTTCTCCAGGTCATTCTCTAAGTGTTTAGCACCAGATCAGATGACCAGTGATTCTGAAGGTGTGGTCTCTGGACTAGCAGCAGCCTGACTTATTACAAGAAAGCACTGTGTTCCCACTTGGGACCTGCTAAAACCCTGGGCCCTCTCAGTGATTCTCATGTTTGTCATAGTCCTCAGATTGCTAACTCCAGCCTTATTTTCCAGTAATCCCTTTTGCTTCTACTGCTCATATTTGGTTAGTGCCTGAAGATCTTAAATGTATCCTTTGTGCATTCCATACCCCTTATTTCAACAAAAAAACTTTGTAAATTAACAAATGCCACATAAAAGAGATAGTATGGCTGAGCATTTTAAAGCACATCCAGCTGTTAAGGCAAGTGATAGCCTTGTTTCGTGTGATGAAGTGCAATCACGGTGACTTAGTGTATGCATTTATCAGAGTTCCAAAGGTTTGGTGTGTGCTTCCTCAGGACCATGTGGATTTGCTCCTTGTCTGTTTAGGATGTTGCAGGCATGTGATCTCTTCAGAGTCAGGGCCCGGCTCTGTATGTTAGCTGCTCTATTACCAGTGACTGTGTGACAGTTCACCAGAAGCTCCTGCCTGCACATCCCATCACATAGTCTTGTCAGCCATGCACCATGTCCAGACGTACAAGTATATGCAGAAGCTGTGATCACACATTGAATGAATATATCGCCCTCACACAGCCAAATCCAAGTCCTCTTTATTTCTGTTACTGCACTAAAACCAAAGAAACGAAAATCACCAAATAGAGTTGTATGACGAGAATTAAGCCGATGAAATGATAACATCAAGCAATTTCCAAACCTAAAGATACTGAAATTGTTAGAATTCCTTGTAACTTTCCATAAACCAAATAATTATTTCTTCTCCTTTAAAAAAATTGACCAGTTGGGAATGAGGAGACTCAGGAAGTTCTAACAGTGCTCCAGTGGAACCATGTGGATTAAATGGCAGCTGGTCCCTCTCAGTGTCACCTGAATCTTGATGCATTAGGTTTTAAGGTTGCTTTCAGTTGAGGAACTTATGGATGCTATAGCTTTAACCACAGGATTCTCCATTGAGCTTAAAAATAAGGAAAGTTTCCAGAACATCAGACTTCCCTGCTCAGTGTGCATTGCCTTGCAATGATCAGAAGGTCTAGGTGTGCCCCATCTGTTTTTCCTGACTGTGTGTACACAGCTTTAGTGACTCCTATTCCCCGCCTTCTTTTCTTTATGACCTTTAGATGATAAAAGGTGGAATATCTGAAACAAGAATTGAGAAACGCATTGTGATCACAGGAGATACAGATATTGACCATGACCAGGTAAAGTCCTGCAGCTCTGGTTCTGAAATTGACCGGGTTTATTTTCTAAGTTTTGTGCCTGTCATCATATCACATAATGTATACCCTACCCCTCCTCCCAGTGCCTCCTGGCTGAATCATAAGCATGGGATAAAGGCCTGGACATACCTGCCCTTTCATCCTTCCTAACTCTGAGTCAGCTTAAAACAGGGATTGCTTTTTATTTCCCACAGGCTTTCTGTGTACTTTTGGGGTCAAAATAATTGTGGAGATTCCTGGTAGCTGTTAGGTATTCATGTGGGCCTGGTTTAAGGCAAGTCATTAGTGATTAAAAAATGAGTGGCAGCTTAATGATCCTGACTTCCAAAAAATAAGCCACTAAGTTTGCCTTCTGACTACTTTTAGGAACTTAAAAGAAATTTTTACAGCATTAGGAAAATTGGGTTGTTTACTACTAATTATTACTATTATTGAGGGGTGGGAGAAAGTAATCTAAGGTCGTCTATAAAGTGAAAATTTGTATGTATTCAGAAAAAAAAATGGAAAGAATTGAGCTCCCATTCTAATGTTGAGCAGGATGCAAATAGGCAGTAAATAGAACTGCTGGAGACTGTGAGAGTGGTTTTAATTTTAGAAAGCAGTTTCAAGTGATGACTTTTTGTTTCATTGTTTTCTGAGTGATTTTAACTCAACTTTAAAGGAGACCAAGCTGTTTTTCTTTTTCTTTTTCTAAAAAATTTTTGTTGATTTCAGAGAGGATGGGAAAGGGAGGGAGAGAGAAGCATCCTATATAATAAAGAGGAAATATGCAAATTGACCACCACTCCGGTCAGTTTGCACCCACAGCTGAGGCTAAGTTCCCATAACGAGCCTTAAGAAGCAATCAGCAGGGACCTGAGGCTGCTCACCCACCAACCTCCTGCATGGGGCTTGACAAGGGACCTCGGGTCGTGCCTTCCACCTGCAGGGCTTGACAGGAGAC
>PVJC01024676.1:0-25332 GCA_004026665.1 Murina feae | reverse complement strand
TGTGTGTGTGTGTGTGTGTGTGTGTGTGTGTCGCCACTGGGGACCTGCCCCCAGCTGCATCTGAGGCTCGGAGCAGTCCTCCTGTGTGTGTCTACCTGCTGGGGATCTGCCATCAGGCACACCGTGGAGGCTTGGAGCAGGCACCCCCTCTATGTTGATCTCTCAGACTCTTGCCCTCCCCTGCATGTTGTTCTCTTGCTTTCCCGCTCCCCAGTGTCCCGCAAAGAGCCTGGTAAGCCCACCAAGCAGGCCACTGACCCCCCCGCTGCCTCTTTCCCACTCCCCGGCCTGCCACCTTGCTTTCCCACTTCCTGGTGCCCTGCAAGGGGCCTGGGAAGCCCACCAAGCAGGCCGCCGACCCCCTGCCACCAGTTACCCGCTCCCCGGCCCGCCACCTTGCTTTCCTACTTCCTGGTGCCCTGGTGCCCTGGTGCCACTTCCAACTGCCAGCATAGGCAGGCAGTTGCAACAGAACCCTTTGGTTTGCTCAAGTTCCGTGGCTGTTGGCCTCCATCTTGGCTGGGTTAATTTGCATACAGCCGCTCTGATTGGCTCTTGGCCTCCATCTTGGCTGGGTTAATTTGCATACAGCCGCTCTGATTGGCTGGTGGTAACGGTCACATTTGCCTGTTTTGCTTTTATTATAGAAGATACCATTTCTAAATATTTCCTTTCATCAGATGCCTATACCATCAAGCCAGAGAGCATTTTAAAATTCACTAGAATCGTGTGTGAAACACACGTCTGTGAGTTCTCAAAGCCTCCATAAGCAATTAGACATTTGAGTTTTGAAGAAAAATAGAAACGCCGGTATCTGGTGAAGAAAATGGCTGGAAATTCTGTTGAAAAACCTTTCTTTCAATTGCATTATGATCACATGCATATGCACTTGTATCTGGGTTTCTATTGACTATAACTGTCTTCAACTGAGGTTATATAATACAAGAGATTCAAAACAAAAGGGTGGAAAAATAATGCATGAAGGTGGAAAACAAAGCTAAACCTCGACAGTCAGATTGTAGCCAATATGAAATAAATGTACCTGCTAGACTACCTGATACTCAGAAGTGAAGGTTCTGTACGTTGATGAATAATTAAACTACTCAAAATCAAGCCAGTGGGAGTGGGGGAAGGGCTGCTTTAAAAACATCCCCGAGACTTCCAGGCATAAATCATGAGTTATAACCCATCCCAACTTTGACCTCATAGAAAGCAGGAAAGGTCAAAGGTGATGCTTCATTATGTATTTATTGCGTGGCCCAACCATTACTCACCGGTCTTCGTTTTGAAGGATATATATGGAGTGTGTACAAATTCTCTCAGAGAGGGCCATGGCAGGGGATTTTTTATGTGCAGGATTTATCACGAAATCTGCAGCTAATCGCACAATATGCCTAATTTGTAATTTGCCTGTCTCTTTCCAGATTTACGGCATCGCGGTTTTATAGCCAAAAGATGCAGGCTGCCATGTGTCATGGAGAGACGGCTGATGGTTCACATATGATCCCGGCAATCTGCAGAGACCCAATGCCTCAATTCTCTCTGTGACAAAGATGCCAAGAAAGTCCAGCAATGCCACCACCCTGAACACGGCCACCACCCCTAACACTCGGGCAGCCAGGAAACGCCACTTGGATGACTGTGCTCATTTCTAAATCGAGGTCAAGTTCTAGAATCCTTCCTCCTAAGTGCCGCTGTTGGGAGAGACTAGATGGCATCCAGAGTTTGCTTCTAAGCTCAGGATTCATTTGTCTATTAACTAAACACTGAAGCCGGCGCAGATCCCAAAGTTAGTTTTAAAATACGTAGGTGACCTCTCGTCACCATGGCCGGTGTCCTAACTGTCCCCACGTCTATTTTATCTCACACCAAATGCCAAGTGGGACGCATTGGCTGCATTTAGCATTTCTACAGTTCACACAAAATCTCCAAGAAGCGCTGGCAAGCCAAGGAGGGCAGGCAGGCCTTTCCGGCCTCATCACAAGGGGCATGTCTCAGAGAGGCCGTGTCATCCGGAATGAGGATTTCCTCAGCCACATTTAAGCTCATCGTTTCTCCAGGGGAATTTCTGATAAGATTGCCCTGCAAAGGGACCGTCTCCTAATGGGATTAGCCGCTCACGCGTGCTGTGCAGCAGCCCTTGCAGGAGAAAACGCAGCCTGAGAGAGGCATGAACACAGCGGGGGATGCCCTGGCCAGCACAGCCCGGGCCTGGGTCGAGCTATTTCTGCCTCGGGCTCAAGGGGGAGGCCTGCACGCTGGTTCCAAAGGAACCCGAATTAGAGAGACGTACAACTTGGATGCAGACAGACCAGGTACTTCTCTGTCCCGGGGTCGCAGGGCATTCCAGCTGTGGTGACACCCATGGCCTGCTGTGTCCTGGGAGCCTCCCAGCGCCTGCTCTGAGCTGGGCAGTGGGCTCACAGGCAGACCTGGGTGCCCTCCACCAGGAATCCTCCTCCAGGAGCAGACAAAGGGTGGGGAAAGAGAATCAAGAAATGGATTAGAAATAGCTCCAAGCACCTGAAGCCAAAGCAGGCCTGGGAGCTGGGACGTCGGAGGGGGAGGGGCGTGGGTGGGGGGGGCGGGTGGATTCTCCCCACTCGCGGAGAAAAGGTCGGGCACTGTTGTGGCGAATTTTCAAACAACAATCAAACTGCCTAGTCATCAGACTCCATCTGATACCCAATCTGCGCTGACACTTTTAGAAGAGTGCTGATGGAGACAATTACTCCTCAAAAAAACACACAACGAAAATAACAACAACAAAAAACACAACAAACACTTTCACTGGTCCAACTTCTAAACAATTGCTACGGCTCCTCAGTGCGGTTGCAGTAATATATACAGAAGCTTCCAATCAGTACGGCTTTGCTATGTGTCCTTAAGGAAGGTTGTATTCCAGAAAAGAGCAGATTTTGAGACCGACTTACACGGTTGGTTATCCTCCCAAACACAGGGACCCGACTGCACTGCACATGTTGGTTTCCAGAATAAGTTCCTGATGGCGTAAGCCCGTTGGGGCCCAGTTCTTGTTTCCAACCCCTGCCGTACAACATGTTTCTGTGTTTAACAGGAGGGTCAGAGACCAAGAAATAGAATGTGAGTTACTTCGCTTGCGTCATTTGGTGTGACCACTGGGGTGTTTGTGTTTATATTTTTTTCAACTGCAGAGACATTTGAAAGCCCCTAGAATCCATCCTGGAGGTAGGGGGGCATGAAGACCTGGGCAGTGTTGTGAGTTCTAGCATTTGTGGTGAAATAAGAATTTTATGGACCCCTGCCAGGTTAGCCTCATGCTTAAGGCTTTTCCCAAATATTTATGCATCTGTCATTTCATGTGAAAGAAACATTTTAAAATTATATTTAAAAATGTCCTCTGAGCAAGCATGAGCAAAGACAAACTCACAAAACCGACCATAACCGGCTGTTGAACTGGAACGTGTTGAAATTTGTTGAACTGGCAAGTTTGCAGAAGCCTTGAGAACAAAACTGTATGTTACTGCAAGACAACAGAAGGATTTTCCCTTTTGTAAATAAAACAAAACACCACAGTGATACGAGGTAAGGTTTTCGTCCCCTACTTCCCCCTCTTTGGGACAGTAATATTTCTTTTTCTTTCTAAATAGGGTGACTACATAGCAAGTCACTAGGAGGAAAGCGGGACTGTCTGTATTCCTTCTCCGCCTGTGGCTCTTCTTGGTTTCATTTCATAGTTGTTCCTGAAAATGATGCTGCGTGGAGAAGAGGGTGCAGACACAGACAAGGGGGCTCCGTGTCTTTCATGGGGAGGATGATCGTTCCCTTTATTTCACCCTCAGCCTCCAAACAACCTGAATGAGAACCTGGGTTCTTGGTGGTTGTTGTTTTTTTTAACATGAAACGAAATTTGACCAAAAGCGAACTTGTGTCCAGCAGGTTCTGCGAGCTGCCTGATGGACCACATTCGGGTATTCACATCCCCCCTCTTGGGACGGACTCCCCAGACTCAAGGCTACACCTCCACCTCCGTCACCTGAAGACTTTCGCTCTTTCCAGGTGGGAAAAGGTCCCGATCACATATCAGCGGCTCATGCCGCGGCCGTGATGTCCTCCGGCAGACCAGCGTTTCCGCAGCCTGCCCTGTCTCGGCCCCGTGACCAACCAGTCGGATTTCCTGTGGACGGGACAAGAAGCCCGTTGGCTCAGGTGCCAACAAGAGCCTTGGGCACCACTGAAGAGGCCAGCGCCTGGGGCGTGAACCTGAAGTCGGGAAGGCCCTGGGGGAGAGGTGGGCAGGCCCTTTGTGACTCCGTCAGGACCTGTGACAGCCCTGGCAGGCTTTTTAAAGAATATACTTCTACTGATTTCAGAGAAAAAGGGAGAGGGAGAGAGAGGTAGAAACATCAACGATGTGAGAATCATTGATCGGCTGCCTCCTGCATGCCCTCCACGGGGATGGAGCCTGCAACCCAGGCATGTGTCCTTGACCAGAATGGAACCCAGCACCCTTCCCTCCACAGGCCGATGCTCTATCCACTGAGACAAACCACTAGGGGCTGGCAGACTTTTCATTGTCTAGAACCTTCCAGCAGAACCAATTCCTGCTGCTCTGTGAAGTCCCTCCTCCAGCAGACATCTCAGTACCATTCTAGAAAGGTCCTTCAGGTGGCGGAAGACCATTTGATTCATTCACTGACTTCAACCTCCAAGAAACCAGCTGGGTTGGAACCCTCCCTCTGCCACGTCAAAGCAAGTTCCTTAATCCCTCTGAGCCTCACTTGTTCAAGTTACGATGCCACCACTGGCCTGGCAGAGGGGCGGGAGGGTTAGGTCAGGGAACGCGCTATAGTCGCTGCCCCTGTGCCTGGCCCACCGTCAGTGCTCAGTAGCTGATGACTCCATGCCACTGTGAGCATCTGTGCAGAGGCTGGGACCAATCGACTGAGAGAAGATAAATGGGCTGCACAGGATAAAGATCAGTCATGTGACAAAGGATGTCAAATAACTGTCATTTAACCAGAAGAAAACATGTGGTGGCTATTGGCATGGCAAGTATCAATTACAACAGTCACAACCCAAAGTCTACATCTGTGGTGTGTCCTGTGGGTATTGATCAAAAAGATCCCAGCGGGAGGGAGGTCTGTGTGTTCACCCAGAATAGAAACAGTGGAGGAAGGAAGTGAGGGGCAGAAGGAGATGAGGAGGTGAAAGCAGAGAGAGAGAAACTTCCTTCACTCTTCCCCAAACTGGATCTCAGAACTGTCCAACAGGACATGGAGGGAGGACCGGTTTGAAAGGCGCCAAGAGCAGGTGGTTGTGGGTCCTGTGGGCACCTCCAAGAACCATTCTGGGCTCTCCACAAGGGATGGCTCCAGAAGAAATGTGGCCATACAGATGAGATGTTTCTAGGAACTTCCTACGATAGGGTACTGGAGGGTTTCAACCCTGAACAAAATCTAGATCTGAGAGACTCCACGTCAACTTGGCCAAAATAGTAACCAACCTATGTCAAGGTGGTAGAATCGAACACTTTTTTTCCTCTCCTTTGACCTTCTTATACCTTTTAAGGATTGAAAATGTGTTACTATTTGAATAAAAACTTGAGACTCAGTTTGTGAGCTGATAAGTAGAATATAAGATTTACCACAATATAAGATTAGCGATCCTCTTGGGTTATATATGGGGACCCATTTCTCTAATGGGGAAAAATGAGACGATGTCATGGAACCTGGAGTTGAAGTGAAGAAGAAAATGTTTTGGCTTTGTAATCAGTTAATTTGAAAATAAATAAGACATTATAGAACATTGAGAATCTGGAAACGAGGGGGGGGGGCACAGTGGAACAAAGTGCAGGGTAAAGGATTTACGTTCTAAATCCCAATGAAAGTGACTAATCCTATATAATAAAAGCCTCATATGCTAAGTGTCCGGTCATCCATTCAACCAATCAAAGTGTAATATGCTAATGATATGCTTAGGCCGCTCAACCACTCACTATGACATGCACTAACCACCAGGGGGCAGACGATCTGACCGGTAGGTTAGCTTGCTGCTGGGGTCCGGATGATTAGGACTGAGCAAGACTGGGCTAGACATGCCATGGAGTCCTCCCATGGACCCTCCCTAGCTGACCAACTTCCCACATCCCTCCCCAGCCTCCGATAGTGAACCGGTGAGGTCCCTTGGCTTGGCCTGCACCCTTTTGCAATCTGGGACCCCTCAGGAAATGTCAGAGAGCAGGTTTCGGCCTGATCCCACAGGGTAGGCCAAGAGAGCCCACCGGTGCACGAATTGATGCACCAGCCTCTAGTCAAATATCACTGTAGAAACAGGACAGACAGAAATATTACTGGAAGAGCCGGAGGTGCAGTCTTTCTTTGGAGCTATGTTCTGGATTCTCTGGGACCACCACCACCACCCCCCTTAATTTGACCGGTGCTATGAAAAGAGGTAGAGACACAGTTATATACTCAGTTCATGAGCCAATTTTTGCAAATAATTGCCATTTTTTAGAGTGATCTTGGGCTACTAGAAGTTGAAGATTATAGCACATTGTATGGCCAAGGAAAGAGCAAAAAGTAGACCTTCTGCATATAAGCAATCTTTACAATTTTTAGCTTGAAATTTGGGTCCCTTTTGTTAGGAACTGAGTAAAATTAAGAACGTTTGTGTAACAAGAACAAAAAAGAAAGAAGAGACAGTTTCAAGCGGAATATTTAAACCACCAAAAGAAGCAGCCAGTGTTTTGCAAACACGGTGTGTGCGTGGGGTCCTTGTTAGGAAAGACCCTGGACTCGGCCCAAACCGCTGAGTCTCCATCTCCCAGAGGGGCCCGGACCTTCTGCCACCTTTCCCAGGCAGTTCTCAGACACAGTCCGGTCTGCACCTTCTGACTAGGAAATTCCCCAGAGCTCATTCTGTGGTTTACTCCAGATCGGAACAGCTTTTCACTTTCTCATTTGCAGGACTGAACCTACTGCCTCTGAGGTTGTCTGGTTGGCCTTTTGCAACAATTGAGTTTGTAAAACCAATTGAATCTCTGTAGGGAGCGGTTCTAGAGTTAAGCCTCCGACTGACCTGTGGCAGAGCCACAAACAAGTCCCAGCTTAGAGGGCAGAGTCCTCTTAGCATAATTAAGCTCGACCTTATGGCCACCCCCAAGTGTTGCCAAAACAAGTGAAACTCACAAGAACATTGTAATTACGGTGACCACTACCTTGTTTTTCTCTGACTATAAAATGAAGCCTCAGCTTGCTAGCTGCTAGCTGGATCCTTCTCTGTGGCCTCATCCAGGCACAGGAGATCCACCAAACCCCAGCTATAGTCTCTTTGTCTGTCTTTTCTTGAATCCTTCACCACCCTTCCTCAGGCTCACCAAACCCTTGGCTGTGCTGGCACGGCACACCTCTCTCTCTCTCTCTCTCTCTCTCTCTCTCTCTCTCTCTCTCTCTTAAACAGTTACTCTTAAAAAATATATTTTTATTGATCTGAGAGGAAGGGAGAGGAAGAGAGATAGAAACATTGATAATGAGAGAGAATCATGGATCAGCTGCCTCCTGCACGCTCCACACTGGGGATCAAGCCCGCAACCCGGGCATGTGCCCTGACCAAGAATCGAACCGTGACCTTCTGGTTCTTAGGTCAACGCTCAACCACTGAGCCACCCTGGCCGGGCTGAATCTCTTAACACCACACACATACACACACACACAACGAAAACCCCCCCAGCACCTTCCCTGAGGCAGGTCCCCTCTGGGTGTCCCCCTATATTCAAGGACCATTTCTCTGGGGAAACAAGTGTCCCTGGCACACCGAGAAACTAATTAGCAGCTACCAAATGAACCATTATTTCATTCCCTGCATGAATTTCTATTTTTCTTTTAGCACAACCTCTCCCCCCCCCCAAAAAAAAAAAACATGAAGAAAAGTGCCCGCGAAGATTAGTTCTGCTGCCTGGTTTCTGGTGGCTCTGCAGGGACTACCCCTTGGGCTGTGATTCGCAGTATTTACTCCCTTTTCCACTGAATTATCAAGTGGAAATCCAATTGCTCCTAATGGCACGCACTCTGGGTTCCCATCCTCATGTATGAGGAAGGGTTTATTACCCATTTGTAGTAATTAAGACACTGATGTGATGGAGACCCATAAAAACCCTTCATTAAGCCAGTAAAGAGCTTTTCATCACAATCCCTGTCGCTAAATATTTATTTAAAAATAAAAACTACATGAAATCGAAGAACTCCACCGGCCACAAAGAAAGACAGAAAGCTCTGAGAGAGTTCGCGGGAGGCGGGGGGCTCCCTGGACGTTTTCTGGTCACGGAGCCATGTTTCCCAACGGCAGGAACAAGCCTCGCCGCCAACCAGTCCTGGGCAGCTATAAAGAAATGAAGTAATTAACCATAAGGAAATAATTCAGCAACATGCTAACAGCCTAATAAGACGTAAGCATTTGCATTTAGGCATGATTGTTTTCGAATGGCCTCCTAATCGTCTTCGATTTGCTGAAGGTGTGAACGTGTGAGCGCAAGCCCAGGGCAGGGTGTTGAGATCGATGTGGTCGCGGGTGAGCGGCAGGACGGGTGGGATGGGAATGTGAGCCCTGCGCAGAGCAGGTCTGCACAGTGCACCTCACCGCCCTTGGAAGCTCACACACGCCCCCAGCCCGGGGCCGGGGGGAATCCAGCCAACCTCTTCACGAACAGAAAACCGTTCCACGCCGTCCTCACGTCGCAGGGGAAGGCCACGGAGAAGAGCCACGGCAAAGCGTGGTGACGGGACTGCGGGAGAGCTCCCACCGTGCAGCCGGGGGCAGGGCTGCGTTTGCTAGAAAGGCCGTCCTTTGCCTTAGGAGTGTGGCCGTCAGTACACCCCTCTGCCCAGTGGGAGCTTTCTGCGTCTCCCTCGAGAGGAAGCCTGGGGAGGAAGCAGGGTCTGTTCCCAGGGGAGACCAGAACACGCCCTCGCCCAGGACGGAGGCGCAGGGCCCACGGGTTCTCTGTAAGCACGTGATGTTACTGTTGCCTTAAATCCTATGACATCTTAAAAACCGTCCGAGGACCAGGCGCTGACATGGGATGTCCCCCTGCGCTAGTAAGCGTATGGACATATTGGCACCAGTCAGCGTAGCTTCAATGCACCGGGTTAGCGAGAAAGGGGAACGGTAGATTCTAGAGGAAAACTTTGGTGTCAAATAAAGGCCCATGCGAACCTTGGCCGCCCGTGGGGCAGAGGCCGCCTGGTGGTGAGCAGAGCATGGCTGAGGGGTGGAGTGCCCGGCTCAGGGCCGAGAGCCACCATACCGACCCTTGCACTCAGAGCCCAGGTCAATTTCAGCAAAACAACGCAGCCCCAACTTCCCATTGAGCGGCTTCTTTCAATTCCCTCGGTCTGACGGTTTGATCTGGACACGGTTTGTCACGTTGTGTTGACTTTACAGTGAGTTGTAAGCAGACGTGAGCTCACACCTGGAGTGGGGCTTGCCATCCTGGCCCACGAGTGAGGCTGTCCCAGCCTCATGGGGGCTGAGCAGCAGCTCTGGACTCTGCCCACCAGATCCCAATAGCAGCCCCAAGAGGTGGGAGTTCATGGCCAGAATCAGACATGACCCTCTCGTCTACTGGGGAGCCCACGAAAGGCATGAAAAGGGATCTCCCAACAGCACCTGCCTGAGGACTGGGTCACCTCATAACTGCGATGCCAGGAGCTCCCTCCACCCTGCTCCTGCGGACCCCACAGTGTCTCTACCCCTGTGTCTGGGGTTAGCAGCTGCCGCCTTAAACACTGCCTCTCTCTGTCCTCCTATTTCCACAGGGTCCCCCTCCCTGGTCCCTGGAATGGGACAGCAGCACATGAGCTCCCCCAGCACCTCTAGAGGCTGCCCCTGTGACTGAGAGGGGCCACGTGGCCTGGGGCTGGGCTACTGCTGGGATGGGACAGCGAGGGCCACTTCCTCTGTCACACCACCGCCTGTGAGGTCCAGGTGTGCTCGTGGTGGGCAGGGATGGGAGGAGTCTCCTTGTCCCTCCAACCTCAGCTCTGTGGGAGGGAGAGCAAGCGCTGGTGGAGAAGCACTGTTCCCGTGAGACATGTTCTCTGCTCGCCGAGGCCAGCAAGGAGCGGGAACTGGATGCGACAGGAATCAGGACGCCGTCTGGCCACCGAGCCCCTCCCTACAGCAGGACCCACTGTCCCCCAGGAGCGCCTCAGCTGCAGGCAGGTTGGCCTCCCAGGGCGCCCCTCCATCAGCACAGACAAGGGCAGACCTCTGAGCTCCCGTTCCATGGAGAAGCTCCTCCCCGTGGGTGACAGAGCGGAGTACTGCGACTCTCCCAGGTCGACCCCGAAACACAGGAACCCGGAGTGGGCATCTAAAGTAAGGTGACCAGACGTCCCGCTTTTGGCGGGACAGTCTCGATTTTTAACAATTTGTCCCACGTCCCGCAGCGTTTTAAAGAAGTCCTGATTTTTGGAAAGAGACATATGTACTACTCTTTGTAATATTTTAAGTAGTAATGATAATAATAAAAGACCCCCCCCCCCAGTCAATGGTGTCCCGCTTTACCGATGTTAAAATCTGGTCACCTTAATCTAAAGGTGGGTTCCCACTGAAAGCTGACCACGGCTTCTCTACAGAGCAGGGTCAGCAGCTCCAACGGCTGCGGGCGGGGGTGAGTCCCAATATTTAACAGCTGGTACCACCGGGCACCAGTGGGTTCAGAGGAGGCCCTGGCTGCACAGACCAGGCAGGCGAGGGAGGGGGCAGCTGGTGCTTCCTGGTGGGGCCAGCGCTGTCCGCTGCAGACCATGGGGCCTGAGGACATGAGCCCAGGAGAGGGCATCTGGTGGAGAAGCAGTTAGACGACGAGCAATGCCAATTTATGAGAGGAAAAGCTACTCTGATGAAAATGCCTCCAGAAAACACACAGGGGCAATATAAGAAAACCATAAAAACAAGGCCCAAGACTACGAGGGGAAAAGCCAACCTGGAGAGAGATGGTCACACGCTTGGTTACTGACAATGCCCTCGTTCTCGGAAATCCACAGAAAAGCCGGATGACCTCGTAGGACAACGCTAGGTCCATAGGAACACAAAAGATATTTAGATGGAATAACGCGTAACCACTCATTATCAAAGAAAAACAAGTTGATCCAACACGTGTCCGTGATCAGCCCAGCAGGTGCGAAAGGCCAGGTGGGAGGACGTGCGTGAGGGCCACATGTGGGAAAGACAGCAAAGTTAACCTGATTGGTTCGAACAGACAGCGTGGCTTTACGCGTTGTTAAACACGGATAACCCGCAAGCCGGCAGGGCTGCTCCCCACGTGCATGTGCACTGACGGCAGACTTGCTGATGGCGGCCCCACAGGTGCAACCACGTATAGGTGTCCCGCTGGAGACTGAACTACGACCCCAGAGTCCTATGCTGAAGCTCTGCCTCCCTGTCTGCGTGTCTGGAGGTGGGACAAGAGGTGACCGAGGTTAAGTGAGGTCACATGGTGTGCCCTCAGCCCCATAGGACAGTGTCCTCGCTGGAAGAGGAAGAGGCCCGGGGGTCCTGCCTGCCCACGGCACCGAGGGAAGGCCGGGTGAAGACACAGTGAGAAGGCAGCCAGCTGTCCGCAGCCAGGAAGAGGGCTTACTGCCCCCAGGTCTGCTGGCACCTGCATCTCAGACTTCCATCTCCAGAACTGAGAGCAATAAATGTGTTGTAAGCACCCCCTGCGCCATCCAGCCAAAGGCATCTATCAGCCCGTATCCTGGTTACATAAATGACAGCAAATGAAACTGCAGAGCATGGAGACTTTGAGAAGACACGGGGGAAGATCCACACGTGGTGCATGGAAAGATGTCCCAAATTTATCGTGAGACAAAAAACAAACCAGCGGGGTGGTCAGTAGCCCTGCAGCAAGATCTGAAAAGATCACGGTTACCTCAAGGGAAAGGTGGGTCACGGGGGGGTCATTACGTACTAGGCCCTAGTAACGAGGGGGAAGTTTCTTTTTCCTTTTTTTTCTAAACGTTGTACATGTATGTAATTTTTATGTTTTAAGAAAAAGCAGGGCTTTTAGATTTGTAAATATGCAAAGAAAAACAAACCCATGTTTACTGGGACTTCCCCCGTCTTCAGAGGCAAGTAGCAGCCCCAAGTTTGCCTGTAAATCAGAACGTTTATACCATGAAGAGCCTGGGTTTCATCTGAGTAAGAAACTTACACGACAGAGACCTGCTCCCCCCGCCCCGTATTTTACTGTAAACATTCTCAGACACTCTGCCCACCGCGTGGCGTCCACGGTTACCATCACGCTAGTCTTACTTTATCACAAGTGTGTCCACTGCTCTACTCACCGATTGATTGATTTGTTATATACTTCAATGTAAATTGCTGGTACGAGTCTACGCCCCCCCTAAACATTTCCATATGCATCACATGCAAACTGCTTTTGAATATAGAAGTAATGAAAAAACACTTTCACAACCGCACACTCCATGTTAGACTAGGAAGGGGGGGTGCTTAGAAGAACTGGGGTTTGGGGGAACTTCAAAGGGCTCATTAGATTCTGTTCGCCGCCTCGGTCCAGACCTCACGGAGGAAGAACGGGGAAGCACCCAAACATCCCCATATGTTTGTCATTAATCAAAACTGCAGTTTAAAAAAATCAAAGTGAACGCAGTACCTGGACACGTTCCCTGCTGTGAGCGTTTTCCCAGAGTCGGGAGACGGGCGTCTCCGACGGGGAGGCGCTGGCCTGGGGCTCCAGCCGTTACCTTCTGGGAAGAGACTTTCAAGTCTCCGGGTCCAGCCGTGGCTGTTTCCCCACAAATATTTGCGTGTGGATCTCCTTGAACATTCTCGATTTTTTCTCAAGCGTTGTTTTCACTACAGACACACCTCCCCGAGCAGCCCGACAATGCTTTCATGTCACTGCCAGTGTATCACGTGCCCACGAGGCCTGAGAGGGCTGGTTCTTCATCTCCCAGGTCGTCCTAACAGGGTTCGAAAGCCCTGCCAACACCTTCCCCGGCAGATGGGCCCGCCCGCCAGCTGGCTTATGGGAAAATAGAGTGTTTTTTCTCCAAAACCAGGGAAAACACGTGCCCCCTCTTGGATGACGGTGCCCAGTGGGCACTGCCCGGATCGCACTGAAGAACTTAACTACCGATACCCGACGTAGCCCAGGCTCTTTGCTGTGGAGGCCCCCTTCCAGGGTCCCACTAAACTGCAGCTGCTGTGTGCCTGGTCCTCACTCGGGAGCTTATACAACCCCCCCCCCCCCCAGGGTGGTCCTGGGAATATCCACAATTCTAAAGGTTAAAACTGCCCAAGAATTCTGGAATAAATTACTATGGTGTAGAGTAAAAAACAACATCAAAAAAAATCATTACAACACCTGCCACAAAGATGAGAAGACTTCGTGATTTCTCTACCTGGCCAGGATGGCCCTGCCCCCACTGGAAACTACAGGGGTACCTGGGTGTCTGCAGGTCGGGTGTAGTTAAGGAAAATGGGAATCAAAGAGGAAAATAGGTTGCATGTCTTTTAAAGCATAACTGTTCTAACTCCCATGCTCGTATTTTTTTCCTATTTTAAAATTCAAGAATAAGTGAAAACCTAAATCCACTTAGACACCAGCGCTGGCTGGGTCATGGGATGGAGTCCCCACACTGGACATGGGATCAATCTCTCCATCCCCAGCACCCCAACCCCTCCTCGCCATTTGCCAGTTTCAATGGCACACGAGTCAGCTTTCCTGAGTAAGTTCAGAATGACCGCCATGTCGGCCTATCAGGAGAGAGGCTGCGCAGAACCCAGGAGCCCGCACCCCCGGGCACCACTCACCTGGCATCGCTTGCATCCGGACACCAGCCGGAGGTCCCCAGGTCGCAGCACCTCAGCCTCAGGCTGCGTTAGCCCTGGGGACCAGCAAAGGGCTCCGCAAGGGGAGCCGGGTGAGTCTCTGCTTAATTCTGTTTCCAGGTGAAACTCCTCCCAGCCCCATTTAAACAAAAAGTAGCAGGAATTCTTAATCTAAGACATCACAGGCAGACATTTCCCAGCAAACAAACCATCAGAAAATATGTATATCGTTTTGAGCAGATTCTCAAAGATTCCTGATCCTCAAGATCTCAGCATCTTTGTTCTGGAGTCTGTGCCCCGTGGGGTCCTGAGGCTGCCCACCCAGGGCACCTGCAGCGCTTCTAAGCCACACATCCTACCCTTCGGCCCCCTCCTCCCGAATATCTGCAGGTAACGCCTCGGCATCGCCCTGGGAGACGGTGTGAGTGCCCAGCTGGCCCACCTCTGAGTTGCTGCCAGGAGTAACAAGTGTTCAGGTGCTTTCCATGTCCCGGCGCCTGTGTTATGAGGAGGGCGGATAAACCAAAGGTGGTTTACGCACACGATGGCAAAGCGTTCCGTCTTCATAAAGAAGGACATCCTGCCACATGAAACAACATGGATGAGCGTTGAGGACGTGATGCTGAGTGAGCTAAGCCAGACACAGGAAGGTAACTACAGTGTGATCTTGTTCCTACGTGGAATCTGAAAAAATAAGTTCGAATCGTAGAAGCAGAGAGTAAAATGGAGGCTGCCAGGGGCTGGAGGGTGGGATGGAGGGAGTTGGTCAGAGGCTCGGTTATGTGATATGAGTACATTGTTGAGGGTCTGACGTGCAGTGTGGTGACTCTAGTTAATAATTCTGAGCTGTATATTTTAAATTTGCTAAGAGAGTAGATCTTAAGTGTTATTGCCACACACACACACACACACAGTGGGACTGATGTGAGGTGAAGGGTGTGTTAATTTGATCATGTGATCATTTCACAATGCATATGAATAACAAATCATCATGTTGTACACCTTGAATACATACCATTTGTATCGGTCAAGTACACCTCAGTACTGCTGGGAAATAAAATTCAAGGGGAAAAAGAAGAAATGTTCGGAAACCACAGCGTTTTCTGCAGGTAAACTATTTATCGTCTCTTTGGAACACTCTGCAGTGGGGATGGGGGTGAAGAGTGAAACAAAAGCCTCCCAAGAAGGGAACAAAGAAACCATTTGTTTGAAATTTTTTCTCTTAAACATCAGCGTCTGGGAGTCAGGTTTAGATAACACCAACATTTAATACGTTTTTAAATGTCGCATTCCAAGGGCGGCCGCGTTCTCTAACTTTATCCACGCTTATTTGAAAACCTTGCCTGACATGTATAAAGATGAAAAGCAGGCCTGATTTCTGCCTATTGATCATTCACTTAATTACTGTTGTGCAGTAAGTTTTAACCCAGGTCTCCAGAGAAGTGTAACAGTTTGCATTCCCATTTATTAAGAATGTAAACCTAATGCCAGCTCATGTCCAACCCGATACCATGGGACCTTCATGGGATACTGTTTTCACACCTTTTTTAATTCCAACAACGTGTCTCCTGACTAAACCTCCTCATTCGATCCCAAGGGTTTCTCCCAAGTTTCCTCTCAGGGCTAAAGATCTGTCCACGTGAATCCCTTTTATATCGGTGTTTTAATTGAACACTAAAAAAGTAACAGTTCGTGGAATATAAGATTTAGTGTGGCACATAAAAACATAAAATGACAATAATAAAAAAAATCCCTCACTCACATAAATTAAGCCAAAACCCTAAAAATCCAGCTTATGAAGATCATATATCCTGCAGTTGATTTTCCATTTTCAGCCCCAAAATGCAATAAATTACAAAGTATGAGCCTGGGCATGGTGCTGCTCAGACACATTCATTCTCCCCCTGAAAGATCTCGGCCGTCTCTCATCATATTTGTCTTTCCAAATCTTTATTAACTCCACCAAAAGAGCTTATTGAAAGCCTACCTTCACTGTGACCCCAGGGGCTTGCAGCCAGTAAAAAAAAAAACCAACAAAACAAATTAGAACTCCACTATGCACATACATTCGGGGAAAATCAATAGTTTTAATTTTCACATCGAAGCCCACAATTTTCCACTGACGGCCTCAGCAGGTTTTAATGGACACAAACAATTTACTTTTACTGTTTTAATTGTTCTTAGTCAATCGCTTTTTATTGCCCTTTACATCTGACTAAACAAATGAATCGAGCTGGATTCATAAATGATGACTCGGTACATGGCTGGTTCTGTGTATTTTACTGTTTGAGTCTCAGTTGCAGGCGGCGTTAGGAAAAGAGCAGGCCCAAGAGAGAGTGTTGGGCATTAAAGCAGAAAACAGGAATCAGGAGGAAAATGGCAGAACAGTGGCTCCGGAAGGTGAGGGAAGCGGCAGGAGGTTCTGGAACCTTCTCCTACCTGAATGCCAAGTGCCAGCCCGTGGTCCCCTGAGAGAGGTGAGTTTCTAGTTGCTGGGAGCCTGGAGGAGGTGAGGTGAGCTGACTAGGTACACAGGCTGCTGGGACGTGACCCGCTGTGTCTGGAATCAGGAAGATCCTCTCCAGCGGCAAGCTGGCACCGCCAACGGGCATTTGGGGCACCGCTATGTCTAGCAGACTGGCGTGCGGAAGCCCCTTCTCGCCGAGCTGCCCCCAAAGTGTCTTCTCACTGTGAAAAGTCACAGCTTCCTGGTGTCTCGCTCGAGTCTGGCTGGATCCCAGGGGTTTGACTTTCGCAAGTTCAATTCGATGCAACGGAAACAAACACGAGGGAGGATGGAGGGGTGGGAAGGGGAATCAGAGAAACAGTGCGGATGGCTGTGCCCGCGTCCTCCAGGGACCGTGCCTGGAATGGGACTCAGCTGCCCCCACAGTGGCTCTGAGCCTGCATGGATTCGAAACCACGCCGGGTGCTCAGGGAAGCAGCACAGGCCACGGCGGCATTGGATTACGGGAAGGGTCCTGCTGTCTCAGGTTAAAGAAGTAACTTTTCTTCTCTGGAGACCTGCATTCAAACCTCTCTGAGGACACAAGAGACACGGGTGTTGTGGCCGAGTCCCTCCCACAATTGGCAACACCGGCAGGAGTGGGATGCTTAAGGCCATTAACCGGACAGTGGGTCCTCACAGCCAAGGCCTGCGGAGAGGCAGGGCGACCCTGGGTAAGAGCGGATTTTTCTCCAATCCTAGGGGCTCATTAATGAGCCACATTTCTTCATCTCCTTGAGTTTCCCTGTTATTCATAAAGTGATGATTTCTGAGGTCTCCTCCGATTTCTTTCAGGAGCTGATTTGCTAAATTAGATTGGGGGGGGGGGGATCCCTCGCATTGCATTGCAAATTACGACCAAAAGACAAAGTGATTGAAAAACAAGTCAGTGTGGGAGGATCTGGCCTTGGGCAGACAGGGAAGTTGGTTTTGTCTCCTTCCACCCCATCATGAGTAGCCCAGGTGACTCCCTAACTCAGAGGCTCACAGGGAGCGCTGGTGAGCCGCTCTGCTTGGCCCTGAAGCTGCCTGCTCGGGGAGGCGGGAGCAATGAGGACAGGAGGGGAGCTAAGCTATTTCCCTAAAGACACTGACCCACTACATGCCCAGCAGTGCTTTAGAGTTCATCCGAGGGGCGTCTGTTCCTGGGGGACAGGGCACGCGCTGAGAGGCTGGGAGGGCGCTGCTGCTGGAAGCTCACCTGGAGCCTCGGAAACCAGGCCGGCACTCCATCTGCGGGACCTTCTCTCTGCAGGGCTGAGAGATAATGGGTTACCTCTGTGGGGCCGGTTCTGGAAGAAGTGACGGCCGACGGCTTAACTGTGAGCGTATTCCAGAGTCTTATCTTCATCAAGTGGTTCAGTTGCAAGCGTGACTACGAGGCTCAGGACTTTGACCCCAAAGGAGAGGAGTTGGGGTTGGAACAGGACTTTGGGAGGGATCTATGCCCGAGATGCGTGGCAGCATGGCAAAGGATGCCCCTCGTCACCCAGTGTCTATATTTTTTGTCTTCTCAGCAGGTGCCACAGCGAGAATTTTGTGAACACTGCAGCCAGGGAGCAAGGCATAGCTCATTGATGACGTAGGATCCTGAAAGATAGCGGTGTGGAAGCCCGCCCACGTTGGTGACCCTGGCTCTCCTATGGAAATGTGTGATTTTCAGACGCACCTTAGAAATGGGAAGGGGGGCCTCCTCCTCGCCACCGACCACCGCCAGGCAGGGATGGTGGCAGTCCACCGGACGTTTTGTCACGAACATGACCCTGACCGCTAAACCTGTTCATGGTCATTCTTGTTTGTAGGAGACGGGGCCAGGTGGAGGCTTTCTGCAAGACAGACTGCTGGCAAGCAGGGTTATGCCGTGAGTTTGACCCCTCACTTTTCGCCGAGGGACCTTGGTTTTATATTGGCCTTTAGGTTCCAGGCAGAAGGAAGGGTTTAATGATCTGAGAAGCAGCAGGTAATACAATGAAGGGGGAAAAAAAAAATCAACTCTGCAAAGGGCTTTTATTTTTAGAGGCACCACTTCAAAAATGAGAAATCACTTCAACACATATCCAATAGAAAATAATTTATTTTAACTTCATTTTCCTCAATGTTTGTGAGTAGTAATCATGACTTTGTGAACTTGCCTGTAAAAAGAGCCTGTCCCTTCGCATCTACACAGAAAAAGGCCTGCGAGGAGAGGGCACTTAAAAAGTCCACATACTGTCTCCATCTCCATCCGCGACCCCGCTGTGGGCGCGCCTTCTCCTCACCGGCTGCAATATTTGCAGATGCGCTCTCATCTTCCCTAAAGCCGCACGATACTTAGCGTTCTGCTGACACCTTTACACTCGCTTGGAAACTTCAACCAGAAACATGTTTACAGTTGGAACATACATTTAAAACATGGCTGATTTGGTTACATGTATTCAATCATCAACCGGTTTGGTGGTTTTGAGCTGAAGCCCTGACCTACATAATATATTAATGGTCACTCATAGGAAACACGTTCAGGAAAGTAACATTATAAAAGAGGGTTCCATTAAAAATACATAATGGTAGTTGTAGTTTCGGCAGCAAAAAAAAAAAAAAGCACGTGTAACTTTTCCAATACGAATATAGTTTAAACTCATTATCCTGTGAAAGTATGCTTCAAAAGATCTTTTTGAAGTTTAAACACTTTACATACAAGGTAACAAGTATAAAAGTATCCTTGCTATTTGGGTCGAGATTGCCTCCCAAGGCAGTTCTGGGCGGCCTTCCTCCACTCACAATAGAGCCCTGCCCCCCGCAAGTGCAGAGTGTCCTACACGCATGACCTTGCTGTCTCACTGAACGAGGCAGGGTCTTCTACCCGGGCGGTAGTGCCGTCTACATACACATGACCCTTAAACAGTAGTCACCGAGAGGAAGGAATTGTACACTCTGGTGCCGTCTGGGGACTTGGTGCCGTGGGTCAGGAGCTCCTGGATCGTCATCCAGTTATCCAGAATCTTCTTGTTCCTCTTCTTCATCATCTTCTTGTGGCTCAGCTCAAGGATGCTCACCTCCCTCCTGTCCTCGTCGGCGGGCTGCTCCCGGGGGCCGTCCAGCCGGCTCTGCAGCAGGAGCGCGCGCCGCCGCCTCTGCTCCCGGGCGCGCGCCACGTGCTGCTTGCGCTCCTCGCGGCTCCAGTAGCGGCCCAGCTTCATGTCGCTGGCTGCGTCGTCGTCCGTGGTGACGCCGCTGCGCTCCTCGCGGATCCGCAGCGCGCGCTCCCGCAGCAGGCGGTCGCGCACCGGCCTCTTGGTGATGTAGCGAGAGCCGTCGCTGCGCACCTTCACCTTCCACTCTGTGCGGGGCTCGGGCTCGGGCGGGCCGGCGGGGCCCAGGTCCTTGCACACGCCCAGCAGGCTCACTTGGCTGTGCGCGTACTCCACGGCCGACTTCTGCTGCACCAGCTGCATGTAGCTGCGGTAGCGCCGCGCGTGCGCCGGGATGTGGGCCAGCTTGTGGGGCGCGTGCGTCAGGGGTGCGGGGCTGGGGCCATCCCCTGGGCTGCGCTCAGGGCTCTGCGAGGCCCCACGCAAGTCTGCCTCCTCCGTGATGCAGAGCGGACTCTCTGGCGATGGCCCGCAGGCCCCAGGGGTCGCCTCGGCGCCTCTTCTCAAGGAGCTGTCGGGGGACATGTCCAGGGCGAGCGGGGTGCTCCGGCAGCTCTCCCCGGTGTTATAGGCGCTTGAGCTGTCCTTGTCTGACTTTTCGGGGAGCTCGGTGATGTCGGAGAGCTCGTGACGGCGCCCATCCGCCTCCCTGTCGCAGCCACGGTAGCCCCCGGGGTGCAGCGTCCAGGCCTCGCGCAGCTGCCGAGCGCGGTGCGCGCGCACGACGCTCAGACATTCGAGCTCGATGCTGCGCAGCTCGGCGTTGAGCAGCTCCAGCTCCCTGTCCACGCTCTCGGGGGCGCCCCTGCCCGCACCCCGCCCCGGGCACCGGAGCTCCAGCAGCTCCGCGTCCAGCAGCCCCAGCTCCCCGTCTGTGCTCTCAGGGGCGCCGCGCTCCGGGCACTTGAGCTCCAGCAGCTGGCGGAAGCTTTCACACTCGGCGTCGTCCGCGTCTGCGGGGTCGGCCCAGAGCAAGGACTCCCCGCTGAAGGGCAGGTCGCCGCTGCCCAGCGTGTCCTGGCTGCCCGTGCGTGTCCTCTGCCCGGCCAGCGCAGCCGCCTCGTCGCCGTTGTTCTCCTGCTCCGAGCTCTCGTCGTTGCGCGTGCTCTCGTCCGTGCGGCCCACGCCGCTGTCCTTCTCGTGCTGGTTGGACAGGATGGTGGCGGTGTCCGTGGTCCCCCCGTCTTCCTCCTGCTTCTTCTGCACAAAACAAGAACCAGGGTCACGGCGAGGGGCCTGGTGCTGCTACCTGTGACCTTTTCCTGCAGAACGAGGCTCTGCAGCAGACGGGCCTCCACCACTTGGCACTGGTGAGGATTAGCACGGGGCCTGGGCATTAGCCAGACCCGCCTGGGCGACCACTGATGCCACCGGAAAAGTGAGGGGGCAGTGGCCTGGCCTGGATGCATGACCCAGAGCACAGGGCCACCTCTAGCTCCCGGCCAGTGGGGCGTGGAGGACAGTGCTGGTGGCAGTGACAGGACAGGGGCGGCTCAGGTTAAACGGGGAAGGGCTGCACTTTTAAAACCGTGACCATGTCTCTGCTCTACATCAATGCCGCCCCAACAGGGGTTTTCTCCGCAAACATGGAAGGTCAGCGGTTCCTTCCAGTTCTCTGAGTGCAGGGCAGCGCTTCCCTCAGGCCAGAAGGACAAGTGCGGTGTCCCTGCTGCCTTGCAGGTGGGGTCTCCCATGGTCCTTAGCTTCTAAGGGAGACGGGGAGCGGTTTCCTGCGGCGGGCCAGGGCGAGGCCTGTGCTGGGCTGATGGTGGGCGTGGCCTGTCCTAGGCTGATGGTGGGCGTGCCCTGGCGGGGATGGGCGTGCCCTGGCGGGGATGGGCGTGCCCTGGCGAGGGATGGGCGTGGCCTGTCCTAGGCTAATGTGGGCGTGGCCTGGAGGGATGGGCGTGGCCTGTCCTAGGCTGATGGTGGGCGTGGCCTGGCGGGGATGGGCGTGGCCGGGCAGGGCAGCTAGGACAGCGAGGCTTACCTGCTGCAGGGCACTGGCGGTGAACTGCATGGCCTGGTGGTGCCGCTCCTCCAGCATGTCCATGTGCAGGTCGTCCAGAAAGTCGTTCCGGTCATCGTCCATCCAGCCCTCGTCCAGCTGGGGGAAAAGCAGCAGCCAACACATGCCTCAGAGGAGAGTGCTCTTGCTCTCACTTAACTCATTCATATTTTTTAAGAAAAGACATTTCCTCAGGGAAAAACATTCCAGGAAACGCCCCACCTCACCCCATGTCTGAGGGGTGGGTGGAGGGGGTCCCCAGTGTCTGCTGTTTCATTTTGCAAGGTGGAACCCTTTCTCTCACATCAGCTTTCAGGCCGAGGTGCAGGGCCAAGGTACAGCAAGCCCTGCGTCCTGCCTACAGGCCTCCCACTTCCTTGTCCAGGAAGAGCAGACCCTTCACGGGCCCTGGGTCAGCAGCCCATGTGCCAATTCCAGCCTTTTATATTTATTTTAATAAAACGTTTGTTGACCAATGTTTCTCTCTCCCTCTCTCATTATTTTACATGTTGGCAGACAAAGGAAGGCAAAGAATTTAAGCATCACCTTCTCCACTGACACCCTGAAGCCAGAATTCATTCCAATTTTCTCCTCTCCCAAAGTGGCCACATTAAACCCCTCAGACAAGGAATCACCTTGGTGTGGTGAGTCATTAAAAAAATAAAATAAAATAGTTCTATGTTTAAAGTAGACACCATGATTTGATAAACATAGTAAAATCCTTACAATAATCAAGCTAATTAACGTCACCTCACAGTCACTTTTGTGTGTGATAAGAGCACCTGTAATCGACTCTCTCGGCCAATTTCCAGGCGTCAGACAGTATCACAAATCCAGGCACATGTGGTTGTGAGTGAGACACAGCTCTAGGCTGGGACCTTGGTTGGTCTTGACCTCTAACACCTTGAAGGTCGTGACCCTGCTGTTTTCCATTCCATGTTTTCCTCTTCTCCCTCTGCCAATCCCTGCATCAAGGGCGCCTGCCGGGCCCGCAGTGGGACTGCCAGGGTGGCTGCCAGCGCCCTCCTTCAACAGTGGACACGTCAAACAGACTCCGAGCCTCACAGTGAGATTACCTTTCCAGGGCCCAGGGTCTTCACGTTCGGACCCGATACCAGGGCCGTGTTCTGCAGGGACAGGGACTCCGGGTTCTGGTTTAGAAACACAGGCCCGGCCTTGTGTGCCAGAAGTGGACTCACCTGGAGCTCGGGCCTCGCGATGAGCAAGGAGAAGTTCTTGTTTTCTTCACTCGTTAGGAGGGCCACGGCCTCTTCGCGGTCCCGCACCTCTATCCCGTTAATCTTAGGGGGGAAAGGCGGAGGGTGGACAAACGCAGAAGTAGATCACGTAGAACCATGCCGAACCATCTGTTACCCACGGGGCCAGGACGTGGAAGGTCCATGGAGCTCAGAGAGAATGCTCCTTCTCAGGGGGCCCTGCCTGGATGGAGCTCAGTGTCCAGGGCCAGGGGCCATGTGAACGGGGTGTGTGAAGAACACGTGAGCCACTGACTCAGACGTAAGACTAGGCCAGGAATGCAAGGGTAAGTATGAAGGGTAATTACAGGTGCTTTAGGGTCACACAGGAGAAGCAGCACTGGCAGGTCTGATGGGAGCACATGGAAGCGGAGGGCAGAGAAGGAAATGGGGTTAAAAGGGGGTCTGGCAGCCTCAGGCAGGATGGTCAGTGGGAGCGCCTCTCTCACCATCACCCGTGGGACCTCTCCCGCAGGAGTTCTCCCTGAGAACTTGGTCTGCTGGTCTGGAGGTGTCAGCCCCAGGGTGGGCGATTCCTCCAGGGCACATGGCATCCCACCAGCTCCTTACGCCTGTGCCCAGCAAGCCCCCAGAGGGCTGACTCCAGGCTGGGGTGATGGATCTCAGTTACCAACGAGAAGTGGGCTGGCTGAGACCACAGGGGCCATGCCGAGGGGTAGATGCTGCTGGAAACTCACAGCAGCCACAGGAAGGCTGAGCCGCCCTGAGGTTTGGGGGCACTCCACCAGTGGGCGGGGACCTGAGCTGCCGAGGTTTGGGTTGAAGTGTGAGGAATGTCGAAGAAGCAGTGGAAAATGGACAGAATCACTCACGGCGAGGAATGTCATGGACAGATAAAAACACAGTAGCTCAGAGCACGAGGTGAGCTGGCTCCTGCTAGCGTGCGGGGCGCTGCCCTCTTGATGGGTGCCCTGTCCCCACTGTCTCTGTCCTCACCACTCCCGCGCATTTCCTGTCCAGGGCTGGGCTTCAGCCACTAAGTTGACTCGTCTGGCCTCCCTACACCCTGGTTTGTGGCCCTCACTCTTTAACCCTGAGCAGTTACTACAACCAGTTTGATCTTCACGGACAGACGGGAGCGAGACGAACCTACCTGGATGATGCGGTCGCCTTCTCGGATGCGCCCGTCCTGGGCCGCGATGCTGTTGGGGTCGATCTGGAAAAAACAGTGACCATCTCAGCACCGGGTGGGTAGTTCAATGCGCACGGCCACAGCAGCCCTTCCTGAAGGGGGCGCTAACACAGCCAGGCTCGTGCCTAACAGGACCCGCATGATGCCAAGGGAGCAAACACGCGTCGGTCCACGTCTCCGAGCACTTTCCAGGGCATGTCTTCCAGTCCCTGCCTGGCAACCCTGTCCCGCAGCCCTGTGTCCCCGGGGACGTGAGGCACAGCGCACTCTCGCTGCATAGAAATGAAAATCATTACAGTGACTAGCGGCCGTGTCTCGATTATTTTGCCAAATGTTTCTAATAAATTTTGAAAAAAAAACACAAAACTTTAAAACTGAAGTGGTTTGGCTCAGTGAATACAGCGTCGGCCTATGGACTGAAGGGTCCTGGGTTCAATTCCAGTCAAGGGCACATGCCCAGGATGCAGGCTCCATCCCTGGTGGGGGGTGTGCAGGAGGCAGCCGATCAATGATTCTCTCTCATCATAGATGCTTCTCTCTCTCTCCCCCCTCCCCCCGAAATCAACAAAAATATATTAAAAATAAAACAAAGAAAACCCCCACAAACACACACACACAAACAAAACCACTGAAGTATACTTGAGACACGAGGACTGACCATGGGAAAGAGACCCTGATGGCAGTGCCAACAGACCCACAGAGGGCGGTGCACCGAGAACATTAACTCGGAGGGGAGGCTACTGAGCGGGAGCCACGCTCATTCCATCGAGACCGGTTCCGTGCCGCCCGGCCTCGCCGCCGCGCTGGGGTCAGGGGCTGCGGAGTCTTCTCTAGAAGATCAAACAGCCTCTGCCCACCTGCTCTGACGTCCATGCAACTTACGTGACTTCCACTACACACATTCCACCACAAGGAAGGAGAGTGACAGAGGGACACGTGGCACATGGGAGGGACCCCCCCACCGCATCCGATGAACGGGAGCCTGGACGTGAGCGTCGGCCGCTGCCTCGGGGTGGAGCACACACAGCCATTTTATGGGCGGTCTGCAGGCTTCCCCGGGGCAATGTCACCATCTGTGCCGACAGCAGAGCACAACCCCAGGAGAGATGGGACTCCAGGGCGTGTGATGAAAGGGACAGAGGAGTGTGTCTGTGTCTTTCCACGGGACTCAGTGAGGCTGAGTCAGGGTTAGTTAACACATAAAAGAAAGAAAAAACCCCCTCTCTTGGCCCCGATGCGGTCGCTGTGAAGAGCTGCCCTCCTACCTCGCTTATATAGATGCCCAGGTCATCCTCGTCATCCGTGCGGTAGCACACGGTGAGACCCAGCTTGTCCTGGCTGTTGGCTCGGTACAGGTCCACCTCCTGCAGAGAGAGGCCCTGTGAGACCCCCGCCCGAGGGCCGGCGGCCGGGGCCTCAGGTGCTTGAAAAATATTTCGTTT
>PVJC01024675.1:0-25362 GCA_004026665.1 Murina feae | reverse complement strand
CTATAATTGATACTGTTCCTTGAAGGCCTGGGGTCATCTTCTATAATTGATACACTGTTCCTTTAAGGCGGCCTTCTAACTACTAACGAAGCCTCCTCTGCTTCACCTCGCAGCGTCTATAATGAAACAATTGTTACTTTTACTGGTTAGGCCGGAGCTGCTCTTTCCTTCAGCTCTGGAGGATTCTATGATTGTTACACTGTTTCAAAAAGCTGTGTTTCGCTAGAGGCAGTTTAATCGGAGCTGAGCTGAGGGGCGAAGCTTCACTTTCGCTCCTGCCACAATGGAAAGGGCTGTTTACTCAGGTCCGTGAGTGGTGGCCGCCATGTTGGCTGGGCTAATTTGCATACAGCCGCTCTGATTGGCTGGTGGGCGTGGCTTACCCTGTCTCGGAGAAACGGTTAATTTTAATATTTCGCTTTTATTAGTTTAGATTCCCTTCAATGGAAAGCACCATTTCCACAGGATATTTAGATCACCCATGAATTTTATTAAAAATGAATTCAGTAAATACATTTCAGTTATATTTTAATTTTCTTATAGGTTTGGATACAACCATCATAATTTAGGAACTATCCTTCACAATTCTATCATTTTATATCTAAATTTTATGCCATAACCTTTGGACCATGATTTCACTCATAAGACATTTTTGCTGCATACCAAAGTGAACTAATATTTTCCCAATGAGCAATGCATGATTTTTCAAAATTTCAAAATTATGCATGGGTAGAAGTTCCATTTGTGGTGAAATTTAAACATATAGATTTTAATGGAACAGAACAAAATAATTTGGTACAGTTTTGGATTTCATGTTATGACCTTTAAAAAACTATTTGTCAATTTGGGAAGTAGCATCAAGGATTAATATCCTGAATTACCTTAAAAAGCTGTTAAAATACACTTTCCCTTTTCAACTACTTTTTATGTAACTCTAGATTTTTATCAAAACAGATTGAAGGCTGAAATGATAAGAGAATCCAACCATCTGGAGACATTAAAATTTTTGAAAATATTAAAATCATTGTTCTCATGATTTTAATTAAAAGTAAACTACTTTTTGATAGGTAATAGATTATTACTGTTATTTTTATAAGAATTAATAAAGCTTTTAAGTGTTTTAATTTCTATTATGGTAAATATCAATAAGTATATATTACTTACACAATAATTATTGGAGGTTCTCAACAATTTAGGAGTTTAAAGCATTCCTGAGACTAAAACACTTGTTTGAGTAAGTCTCATGAGACAACATGGTAGCTGTCATTAAGTATTTGAGAAATACCTTGGACATCTTTTGTTTTATCTGCTCATCATCCAGTTACTGTTTTTCTGATATAAGCACATCATTTTTCCTTTGAGCTTTTATACTGCTCCTCTGTTTTAATTAGGGCTTATTTTAATTCCCAGATGCAGGGGTAGATATTATACCTAGGTATAGTCAATAAGTATATTTTTATAAGCTTAAGATCATTTCATAGCCAGAGTATTACTAAAAAATGGGTACAAACCAATGAACTCTATTCTCAGATTTCTCCAGGATGATTGGGAAAATAGGCAGTCTCTTTTGTAGGGGTTAATAAACCACTAGCCTATTTGGCTGGAACTACTGCTTGGCATCATTATCATTATTTGGAGACATCTTTCTCAAAAACAAAGCAATTCAAAGGAAAATAAAGTAGGTGGAAAGAGAGATAACTCTAATCATATAATTTGAGCACCTGGCTTGAGCTATGTCCGTTTTGTGAGGTACTAAATTCCCTTTTTGCTAAAATCGGTTTGATATGGATTCCTCTCACTTATGTCTGAAAAAAATCAAATTGAAAAAATCAAATTGAAAAAAAAAAATTTGTGCACTCGGGGAGTGGGGGGTCCCTCAACCCGGCCTGTGCCCTATCGCAGTCTGGGACCCCTTGGGGGATGTCCAACTTCTGGAATGCTTGGCCAGCCTGGGTGAGGGGCTGATGGCTGTTTTCAGGCTGGCCAAGCTCTCCAGTGGGAACCCTCACCTCATGGAGGTGTGCTACAGCTCTGTGGCTTCTATAATTGAAACATTGTTGCCATGAGCAGAGGCCCAGTCGGCTTAGGCAGGCAGTTGCAGCAGCCTCCTGTTTAAGCTCTGTGGCTGCTGGCCTCCATCTTGGCTGGGTTAATTTGCATACATCTGCTCTGATTGGCTGGGGGTGTGGCTTGGCTGGTGGGCGTGGCTTAGGTGTTCCAGAGTGATGGTTAATTTTCATCTTACTCTTTTATTAGAGTAGATACTAGTGGCCCGGTGCATGAAATTCATGCATGGGGGAAGGAGGGGGATCACTCAACACAGCCTGCACCCTCTCCAATCAGGGACCCCATAGGGATTAGGCCTAAACCAGCAATCAATCATCCCTCTCACATTCTGGAACCACTGGCTTCTAACCATTCACCTGCCTCTGCCTGCCTGCTGATCGCCCCTAACTGCCTCTTCCTGCCTGCCTGATCACCTCTAACTGCCCTCCCCTGCTGGCCTGATCTCGCCCCCAACTGTCCTCCCCTGCTGGCCTGGTTGCCCCTAACTACCTCTGCCTCAGCCTCCACCACCATGGCTTTGTTCAGTAGGAAGTTGGACGTCTGGAAGATGGCTGGTCGACTGGTCTAATTAGTGTATTGCCCTTTTATTAATATAGATAGATTATATAGGACAGGATGGCTTAAATTTAAGGGGAAAGCCTTTTTCAGCAGAAGGAGATGCTCTTGGCAAACAAAAATACATAATCCCTATATCTGGACTAATAGCCAGTCATATGCACTATACTGCCAAACTGGTCATTAAACAATTGAACCACTTTCTTACACCTTACACCAAACAGCTGTTGCCCTTAAAACCCCTCCTCAGCCCCCACCTTAGGTTCTGCCTTTGCAGTTCACCCAGATTAGGTTCTGATTGGTCAGTTTCTATGCCAGTCAGCGTCAAAAGCTCCGCCTCCTATGCAGCCATTGGCTCCTCACAGCTCACCTAGCTTTGGTTCTGATTGGTCAGTTTCTATGTCAGTCAGCATTTCTGAGCCTGGTCAGAGAGGGAGGGATGATCAGCAGCCCCTGCCAAGGCCTGGAGAGAAAGAGAGGCATGTCTGCTTGCCAGGCCTGGAGAGAGAGGTAAGGGCTGATTAACAGCTGCCACAGAGACTATGGATCAGACCTTGCTTCTCTCTCCAGGCCTCAGTCTGGGCCTGATCTGCAGCCCCCTCAGCAGTCAGTGCTGGGTCGCTGAGCCTACAGTGGCAGCAGTCAGTGCTGGGTCTCCACAGTAGCCCAGCACTGACTGTAGGACAGACTTCTGGTCAGTCATGCCTTTGGTTGTTTTGGATTTTTATATATTAGGGTAAGGAAGACATTTCTGACAATGTTGTTTCAGTCATGGTACAAACTGCTCCATAGAGTTATATAATTTTTGAGGTGGAAGGAAACTAGAAGATTAAAGAGATAAACCTTTATTTTAGGAGTAAAGAAACTAGGATTAAGATTTTTTTAATGACTTCCATATACTAATTAGTAGTAGATTAAGAAATGAAATCATTGTCACTTAAGTATTTATAAGCATACAATGACCATTTTTCAATGATAGTAATAAAGGATTACCAAAAAAAAAGTACCAGCTATGGAGATGGAGAGTGGTCTTGGCAAGGTCTATTATTATTGTTTACTATAATTGAGAAATAAATAAAATAATTTTTCAATAATCTTTTATTTTTTCTTAGGTCTACACAAAATTTTATTTTTCTTAGTCATTGAAAAGTCAATTCTAGGCCTTATATTTAAGAAAATTCACTGGGTATGTAGCATGATCAATACAATAATCCGAGTGACCAGATTATTATGACCACCTTACATTTGTAGGCAAATTAGCTATAATTTCACGCTGAAGTTGCTAGAGAGCCAGACCATTATAAATAGGGAAGCAGGTTGTTTACCACGACAGTAAAAGTGATTTTTTTTCTGAAGATATGGATAAACAACATGATTTAACAGTCGTTGAACATGGGATGATGGTTGACACTCGGAGTTATGGAGAGAGTATCAGTAAAACAGCCAAAGGCCTGTTCTAACACCTTTGCTGTCTGCAGTTACCAAGATAAAACATCTCCAATTCACACAGGAACACAAGAATTGTACAGTTGAGCACTGGAAAAAAGTTATGTGGTCTGATGAATCACGTTTCCAGTTGCATCATGCAGATGGCAGAGTGAGAATTTGGCGGAAACAGAATAAAAGCATGCACCCCACATGCATGATTACAACCCTTCAAGATATTAGGGACAGTGTTATGGTTTGGGGCATGTTTTCCTGGCATGATTTGGGCCCTTTAATTTGTGTGGAAAAACATGTGAATAGCACAACATACCTAAGTATGGTTGCAGATCAAGGTCATCCTATCATATTGATGGCGTATCCCAATGGAGATGGCTTCTTCCAACAAGACAGTGCGCCATGCCATGGTGTTCATATTGTCAAGAATATGAGGGAGACTTTACTTTGCTTAGGTGGCCCCCACAATCACTAGATCTCAATCCAATTGAACATTCATGGGAATAAGTTAAAAGAGCCATCAGGCAGCTGGTTCCACAACCATCAAATCTCACAGAACTGGATAGTGCTTAAATTAGGCCTGGTGTCAGATTCCTTATATCACCTTTCAACATCTCATGGAGTCAATGCCAAGAAGAATCGCCACAGTATGGAAGGCAAAAGATGACCTAGTGAAGTACTGATGGAGTGATCATAATAATCTGGCCACTCAGTGTATATTATAAAGCATGTTCACCTAATTTTGTAGTTTTCTTGAGTTTATTCTCTATATTGAACCAGATTTGTCAGTATAAGGTACAAGCTTTTCATTTATTGCAATTTCGGTGGAAATTTAGGAAATATAATTTTAATCTAGTATATGTGTACTGTATTAAATGAATACCAGTTTAACTTGAAGTGGGTTGTGCATGTGCATATGAGTCATTTATTACTGGACTGAAATATGGTGTAGTTTGAAGATTTTGCCCATTTCTGCACTAGCGAATTGTGTCCCTGCACTCACTGTTTTATTACTATCCTATTGCCTTGTACTTTTTCTTAGTTGGTACTCTGACTTGAACATAGTTTTCTTTACAATATGAAACAAATTCATCTTTGGAAAAATTTTTTTTTCTTTCTAGATATTGATTAGTTCAGATATCTCTATTAAACTGTCACTGCATTGTCTTCATTCTCTTAGAAGGAAGGGCCTTAAATTCTTCAAGTCCTGTAGGCACAGACAATTTTTTAATCACTAAAATATGATAGCCTATAAGTAAAAGTATACTGATCTATTAAACATAAGTCTTCTCTTTGGAAATGTAACAAACCTAAAAAATTTAATGCCGTAAGAAAAATAAGGCTTAATACCTTAGGGCACAAATTGAATTTACTTTATATTTACCAGCAGTGCTATAATTCTTTTGATGAAACGTGAAGCTCAACTTTGAAATTATACTTATTGCAAACCAAGTTCAAAAAATAAAAATAAAAAAAACCAAATGAAAAGGAGAGAGGGTTAAAAATGTCAGTAATTCTATATATTCTGTTATTTCTTCATTTATAATACTGGTTCTCAAACTTCAGAGTTACTTGAGGACCTTGTTAAATATTCAGATGCATGTGTTGTGAACATTCTGACTTGGTTATAGTTCAAGCCTAGGAGTCTGAATTATTTATAAACATCTTAGAGGATTGTGATAGAGATGATTCAAATATTATATCAGTCTACATAATTCACATATGAACTCTAGTTATATTCTGTGAATTACCTAATATAGTCTTTTAGCTTCCAAAAGAGGGAGTAAGGACATTCAGGAAATAACTTCTAACTGAATTTTTAATCTATGTTCTTCATTTTCCAAAAGTCCCTCAATGAACCTACAAGGAAAAATATCCAAAGATAGAGATAGAGATGGGGGGGGGGTTATTTTCTTAAAAAACAGAGTGAAACAACTTTTTCTCATTTTACTAAGGCTAAATCCCTTATAAATTGCAGTTATAGTATAATTGATTTCATTCTTAACAAAACATCAAATCGTCTTGGGGGAAAACAAAAGAAAGTGAGATTAGCTAAGGAAACCAAAAGCAAATTCTATTTCAATGATTAAAATTTATGCCTCAGGAATTAAAGAGGCTTGATGCTTTCCCGGATTTACAGCGTTTCATTTGTTACTGCCATTAGCTTTAACTGCTTTGGGAAAATTTAACAACAGAGCTATAGCATGGCTTACAACCATCATGAGCTTCAAAGATTCAAGAGCATGCTAAACGTTTCTTTGCAAATTCTGCTTTAATAGGATTACATGGATAACGTCTTTGAATATTTATTCCTGTACAAATCAGGTAGGATTCACTTTAATGACATTTAAAATATTGTCATCTTATGGCTAAAGACAATGACACCTAGAGATGTATTCATTTCTGAAAATTAATGAATCACAAATATCAAAATCTTTCTGGAAAATAGGAAGCCAATTTCAGTGTGCATAGCATCATCTTCATTGAACAAATTGAAAATTAGTATTTATTAAAAAAATAATATTGCGTATCAGTTTAGCAGTGCATGTGGAAAAATGAGATAAACACAAGCATACAAGTAAAAAGCTAAAGTGACCCACCTAATCTTTCAAAAAATTTTCTGTGAAATGTTTTTGTTTCTTAAAGTATAATTATGAAACACAATTGGATTACTATCTCTTTCTCATTTCTCATGCATAAAAAATAAACTGCCAATGCATAATTAATGCAAATAATGAGACTGGAAACAAAAATCTGAGGCCTTGTTCAGATTATGCCAATTACTTGAATTTTACATGTTCTTATAATTTATACTGAATTTTGATTGGATTTCCTTAATAGCTTCCTAAACATTTAATCTAAAAATTATTATATAATTTGAATTAGACATTCTATGTTTATATTTATACTTGAAGTTTTTGTATAGCCAGCCTGGAGGTGACTTGAATTAAATTGTTCACTAATGAACAGTGTTAATACTAATCTGCATGTGTTCATCACTCTCATGAAGGACATTTATTCAACTTTGAGTTTCAAAGCTAATTGGAAGTCATGTAGGTGGATAAATATCAGAGACAAGGCTAATATTATCATAGCATTTATTCCTATTTCATTAATTTTGTAATGAATGAATAGCTGGATGATTTCTCTCTGTAAATATTATGTTTTGCATTGCTATTCATGACTGAACCACAATATCTATGGAAAATTGGCCACTATTTGAATAGAATCCCTATTTCATTATAATTAAATTCTGTTTATAATTATAATTGGAAAAACCATTATTCAGGAGTTTTAATGTAAGAAAAAGAATTACTAGAACTAAAAGTAAAATATAAAAATATCAATAGTTAATGCATATTTATTTTTTTTTATTAAATTATACTTTTAAAAGATACATCTATTCATCTGTTTAGCCAATGTTTAAGTTAAGCTTTGCTGTTAAAAACTAACCCACACTCTCATTGTTTTATAATAACAGACACTTAATCCTTATCTCTGTAAGAGTAGTGATAGCAGACTATCTGTGGCTGTATTCACTCTGATTCCTTCAACAAATCTTAAATTGTAAGAACGAAGTCTGAAAGAGAGGACACTATTTCAGACATGCCCATTCTTTTGGCAGTGAGAATTAGCAAGAGAAACCCTACAGGTACATTTAAAGCTTCTGCTCAGTTTAAGTGTATATCAAATTCACTTACATTCCATTGATCAAAATGTGTCAATAATTAAGCCTGATATCAATAGGATGGAAAGTGTACTCCAATTGTGAGGTATACAAGAATGTGTGAATAAGTACAAATACTAATAAATGTACCATACCAGTGTAGGCTCTTTCAGAAAGAAAAAAAAAAGAATATATGTATATATATGGATTTTAGAGAGAAGAAGAGATAGAGAAACATTGATGTGAGATAAAAACATTGCTAGGTTGCCTCCTGCACAAGCCCTGATCAGGGACAAAACTGCAACCTGGGTATATGCCCTGAGTGGGAATTGAACCTGAGACATTTCAGTGTAAGGGATGATGCTTGAACCAAGTAGGCTTGCCAGGGCAGCTCTTTTTTTATTTTTTTATTTTGGAAAGTATGGACATTTGTGTTGGTAGCATATTGGGGTATGGTAGAAATCCAGGAATGAGAATCACTGAAGTAAAATTTAGAAATATCTCAAATGAGCAAACAATCATGCACCATATAATGATTTGGTCAAGGATGGCCCCATCTACACCTATAAAAGAGAAACATGCAAATTGGTGTCACTCTGCTATGCCCATCAGTCAATGGGATGAGTATGCAAATTAACCCTACAAAGATGGTGGTTAATTTGCATACACAGGTGCAGAGTGGCGGAGCAAAGACTGAAGGCTGAAGAGGCTTGGTGTCTCTGCTGCAGCTGGAGTTAAGGCCTGGGTCCCAGGTGCAGGAGAAAAACTGGTGCCGGCAGGGAAAGCCTTTTATATGAATCTCTTCATGCAATGGGGCTCCAGTAAGGTTATAAGGAAGCTGAGAATTTCCTACTGCCTAGTGACTTCATGATCATCATAACATTGTAGTGTAATGCATTACTCACACATTTGTGGTGATGCTGTGTCAACAAACCTATGCTCACAGTCTTATAAAAGTATGGCCCATGTAGTTATGTATAGTACATGACTCTGGTTGAGCATTGACTATAGTGTGACTCTGGTTGAGCATTGACCTATGAACCAGAAGGCCACGGTTCAATTCCAGTCAGGGCACATACCTGGTTTCCACCTTGGTCCCCAGTAGGAGCCATACAGGAGGCAGCCAAATCAATGATTCTCTCTCATCATTGATGTTTCTCTCTCCCTCTCTCTCTTTCTTGCTCGCTCTCTCTCTCTCTCTCCCTTCCTTTCTGAAAGTCAATTAAAAATATAGTTATGTACAATATATAACACTAGCTAGTGATAATAAATGACTGTGTTACTGGTTTATGTATTTACTATATTTTATCATCATTTTAGAGTGTACTTTTGCTACTTATAAAAAAATTGTTGTAAAAGAGTATGCTGTGTTGTGTTATGCCTGCAGCAGCCTCATATGTACTGTTTCTCTGGATCGTGTTTTTCTTCTGTGATTGATTTAATCTCAAATTGTTTTCTTAAGTAACTGACTTGTAGCCTGGGAGCAATAAGCTATGCCATGTGGTCTAGGTGTGTAGTATGCAATACTATCCAGGGTTGTGTAAGTACATCCTATGATGTTCACACAAGGATGATATTGCTTAATGAGGCATTTCTCAGAATATATCCTGTCCTTAATCAGCCTATAACTATATCCTATTTGAAAGACAACATATTTTTACATAACTGGTTAATTAAATTAACCAATCCTTAGCATAGCAATGAACAGTCTGATCTTAGGATTCTTCTGAGAACTCAACTTATTGTGATAGTCCAACACACTTAAGAAAATTACAAGCCCTTTGTGAGTCAGAGCCATTCCCTTTTATATCAATACTTGGGGCCCAGTGCACGAAAATTTGTGAACTTGCGGGGGGGGGGGGGAGGCGTCCCTCAGCCCAGTCTGTACCCTCTCACAGTCTGGGACCCCTCGGGGGTTGTCCACCTGCTGGCGTGCCTGGCCAGCCTGAGTGAGGGGCTGATGGCTGTTTGCAGGCTGGCCAAGCCCCCCCCTGCCCCCCCTCCTGTGTGGACCCTCACCTCATGGGAGTGTGGCAAGCCTGGGTGAGGGGCTGAGGGCCATTTTCAGGCTACCCACAGCTCCCATTGACCCACTGTCCCAGCGAGGCTGGCTGGAATCAGGTTTCTAGGGTTTATTTATCTTCTATAATTGAAACATTGTTGCCTTGAGCAGAGGCCCAGCTGGCCTAATGGAAGCCTCCTGTTTGCTCTAGCTCTGTGGCTGAAGGCCACCATCTTGGCTGGGTTAATTTGCATACAGCCACTCTGATTGGCTGGTGAGCATGGCTTGGCTGGGGGGTGTGGCTTAGCTGTCTCAGAGGGATGGTTAATTTGCATATTACTCTTTTATTAGATTAGATAGATTATTTAAAAACATTAACATTCTTACTAGTACTCATATTTAGGCTAAATTTAAAATTATCAACTTTAAAATTATCATATTATGACATCTCAAAAAGGAAAAACTTAGAACAAAAGCAAATTTAAAATATAAAGAATTTGAGATATTTTTATAAGTCTGAGAAGCTCACAAGATAATAATGAGTTTGATACTTAAATATATAAAAATCATAAACTGGATGGTACAAATGTTCAGTTGGCTTAAAGTGTTATTTCACTCTTTCTCTTACTACTTATGAAGCAGGTTTTAAAAACATGAAAGGAAATAACTAATAGTAACAGGCAAATTACAGTTTCATTGAATTCACTAACTGAATTATATCTTGTGCTAATGTGTCATATTTATTTTAGTGAAAGTAAAGTGTTTTATTGATGGGAAAATAGATAATCAAAGACTAGATCTCTATTCCTAAGTAGGGACATCATTAAATCCCTGAAGTTAAAGCTTAGCTATTTGTAAACATTTGTAAATTAAAAAGAGATAAGTTTCAGGAAATGATAAGATCAAATATTTCTCCCTGAAGGGTAATCAGAACTGTGACTGGCATACTCAGTATTTTTTCCAGGAGTGGAAGTATAATCAATTATTATATTCAAAGTACTCTAGACTCTAAAACTTATAGGATCTATAAATAGGAAGTAAGTTAGGGAAAATGGATAAATAAGTGTCTGAAAATGAATAAAGAGAATGTCAAGCCAGGAAGAACTGAAGAAGCACTGCTAAAGGGATCTGAGAAGCAAACAAGAAAAACTAATTTCATGTAACTGTTGGTTTATTCCAGCCCTTTATAATTGAGGGGGGAATTGTTATTGAATTAGATTGATATTTACTGAGATCATATATAGGTTTCTAAAGTTTTAAATATGGACTTGAGGGGCCTTTAGGCCACCACAGTTTTGGTGGAAGCCAGCTGCAAGTAATCACTGCAACAGCCACCACTGCTGCTTCCTCAAGGGCTACACTGAGGAGACTGTGCTGGGAGCTGGGAGGTGGATGGAGGCACCTCTGTGCCCCTGCCTGAGGGGCTAGAGCAGAGTGCAGGGCCCACCTCTTGCAGCCAGAACATGCAGGAGAGCAGCTGGAGAAGGTGCTGGCCTGCAGAACGCTGTACACATGGAACAATGTTCTGAGGCGGTGCCTGCAGAGGGGCCTTCATGGTGACAGTCCAGGCAGTGCCTCGTGGGGATAGTCGCAGAGACAGAGGGCACGGGAGAGGCCTGTCAGGGTCTTGTCACTGGAGAAGAGCCCCTTGTCAGGCCCAGACCGGGCCTAGTAGGCAGGTGTTCTCCCCTCCCTTTTCGAGGCCTGCCACTCTGTGTTTGCCTTGCAACAGGATCATTTTGATTTGATTCTTAGTCCCACCCACGCAGCCATGCTGGGACACTTGGCCCAGTTGTCCCGCAGTGCTGGACGATTTGGGCCAGCTCTTGGTGGAGTGGACCAGGCCAGGCCTGTGACGGGAAGTAATAGCCTCTTGATTTGGTGGCCTTGGCTCTGGCTTAGGCCATTGCCTGGACCTAAGTGTGCGGCAGTGTGGCTTCCTTCACAGACCATCTCTCTAACTTTACAAAATATGTGCTGATGAACGGATCTGAAAACGAAGAAGAGTCATTTGACTCTAAGACAAAAGAGGCTGAAATCACTCAGATAACCATAAGATCAGAGAGTGGTAGACTTAAAACTCTTAGCAGTGATTTAGGCCAGAAGTATGAAATATCAAAGCTTCAAAAACATCAGCAAACTGTTGCTTACCAACATGAAGTATAACAGAAAGACTTAGAGTTCAGATTTCTAAAAGGAAGACAGATAATGCTTAAGAACAAATTGCTGAAGCTGCATTTAGCCACTCAGTAAATTCTGGAGCTGGCCTTGTACCATCAACCCCTGCAACACCTTTATTGGGTTATGACATCAACCATTATGCTTCAGCTTGCAATGGAAATGACATGGACTTTGCTGACCTGATTTCCTTACAACAGGAAATAGACTGTCAAATAAAATAAAGTTCTAAGACCTGAGGCTGAAGTTAGCCATTGGAGGTGTTTTACTCAGGCTTTCATAGTAAAAAAAAAAAAAAAAAAAAAAAATTGATCATGATGAAATCTACAAATTTCAAAATACCAAATAAATTTTAACAAAAGTAAATTAAGGAAATTGATGACCGCCAACTTGAAATGGCAGTATTGCAGAATGCTCATCAACAGGAACAGGCAGAAATAACCCTTAAGTATCAAGATAAGTGAATATGAAGAAGGAATTGAAGAACTGGAAAATCTGTTATATAGCAGAGTGGCTTGGGAATCAGAGTTAACTGAAGCCTCCAGCACTTATGAGGTACAAAAATCTATTCAAGTTCTACAAACTGAAAAAGAAGAGTCAAAAGAAGTTCAAAGATCTTGAGGTTAAATTTAAATACATCAATAACAAATTATGTTCTGCAGAACATGGGAGAGATGTTTTGAGGAAATGGATAAATGAGGAAAAGAAAGAAAAATTGAATGTGAATTGAAGCCTGATGTCAGGAAGCAAAGGGATACTGTGACAGAAAAGGACAGAGTTCTTTCAGAGCGCTCTTCTCATGGATGAAGTGTTCAGAGTACAATAAGCACTGTCTGATATTGAAAATGAAGGAGCAGAGATAACTGTCTCATTGATGACAATCTGAATATTAAAGAACAAGTTAAAGTTTGGGGAAAAAATCATTATTAAGTTAAGAAAGGTAAGAACATTATTGCTTTTAAAATTGAACAATGCATATGAAGGAATTAAAAGTACAGCTATGAGACATGACTTTGGATTCAAAGTAAATTATTTAAGATGTGACTTGAAGGCCAACAACCAAAAATGTAATCAGATAGTAGCTGAGTTAGGATAGTTGGCCCAACACAGCCTGCACAGCATATAATTTTCATGAAAGATCAGCTATCAAAACAACAAAATGAAGGACATAGCATCATCAGTAAACTAAAACAAGCTCTAGATGATGAAAAGAGTTTGTCAACTTGAATATGATGAAATGAACATCACTAAAGAGTCAGATGTGTAGGCAGAAAAATTAATTCAAAGTGAATTGGTTATTAATAATTTGTATCTAACCAAGCAGAAGCTTGAAGATAAAATAGAAAATTTAGTAGTAGTACAGCTAAATCAGTTGCAAAAATATAATTTAAACATTCAAAAGGAGAACTTTGAGCTTAGGGAACAAATTTAAATGAAAAGGATCTTTGTAGAGTCAAAAATTAGCACAAATTCAGCTCAGTGTAGGGCAGCTTTGAAATGTCAAGGATAATCTTATAGGTAAGATTGACCTTATTTCACTACACCCTTCCACTGGATTAATTACTACAGAATTCACAGACTCTCTTACAGCAATTAAATGTGATGAACTGAGTGAATCTTCTGAATTGCTCCAAGAGATACAAAAGCTGACAAAATCAACTCTGGATAAAGAAGCAACAACTAGGACCATCCAGAAAGATAATCAGAGATTGTCTGATTCAATTGCTGCCCCCTCTGCCCCAGAAAGAAAACATAAACAAACTGGCCCAGATATTAAGCAGCTAAAGGAGAAGAAGCTACATAAGTTTTACAAGACTTATCTAAGGAAAAAAGCTTAAAGTAAAAAGCAATGAAGTACTTTCTTTAAGTGAAAATTTCACTAGTGAAGTGAGTAAAAGTTAAGCAGGCTGTAACCAACCAGAAAGAGAGAATATTGAATTTTGAATTGGAAGTGTGTAAACTAAAACATGAAAACAAACAGACAAAATAACAACAATAACCTCCCCCCAAAACACACACACACACACACACACACACACACACATTAGGAACATCTAGTGAAAAGGAAACAGAAAATCAAGCACTACAAGAAACAAATAAGTGACTTTAAAGAATGAGGAAAGAGAAAGAATTTGAATTTGTTGTAATGACGAAGATTCATGCTTTAGAGCATCTAAAGCAAAAGGACAGGGCAAGGTTGGGGGAATTAATAAGCTTTTAAATGCAGTTGCATTAATGCAGGAAAAGACAGTTATGTTTCAACTGGTGAGAACAGAGCTAATGTTGGCACTGAAATGGAAAAAAATGGAAAACTGTGTCTTAGAGAAGGAGGTTCAACATTTATGAGACAAATAATTATGCTTAAACCTGGAGCTGGAGAGATCATTAACCATGCTTTAGAATCAGAAGATTCTCCTTTGCCAGAGCTTGCATTACAGAAAATAGAGCAGCTAAGCCAAGAAGGAAAGTCACAGAATTGAAGGAGAAGCAACATACATCCTCTAATGCAAAGTTAAAGGCAAGCCTTCAAGCCACTTTGCAGGTAGGCATTGCAAGAACAATTGAATGTCTGTCACCAAGGAGAGAGATGAAAGTATATTACAGTTCTCTGTCTCTCAGGAACATGTACTAGCTAACCTGAAATTGATACTAGTTGAATGGATAGAAAAGGCAGACAATCTGGAAGGAAAACTGGTGATGTTGCAGGGATGTTGGAATAAAACCAATGCTGGCTTAGATCTGGAAAAAAAAAGAATTTTAAAAATAAAATTGTGTTCAACAAGAAGCACTGGATGATTACAAAAGAAATTGATGAACTTACTAAGTAATGCAGAAGGAAAGGTCAACAGAACCCAAATAAGAGACCTGTCTATGAGATATTTTCAAAACCAAAACATGAATGTCATGAAGTATTACAGTTAATGGGAAACACTCTGGGCATAACCGGTTTGACTCAGTGGGTAGAGTATTGGTCAAGGGCACCTACCTTGGTTGCAGGCTCCTCCCGACGCTGGCCGCAATCTGGGCTCACAAGGGGCAACCAATCGATGTATTTCTCTCTGTCTCCCTCTCTCTTCCACTCTCCCAAAAAATCAATGGGAAAATTTTCTTGGATGAGGATTAACAAAAAAAAACACAAAATTATAGGAAGCACTTTGGTTGTCAAAAGCAAAGACATGGAGCAGTTGTTCGGTGAAGATCAAAGTGGTGTTACCAGGTGGCTTGGATCAAAAGGTATCCCCAAAGCACCTATAAGACCAATGCAATATTCCATGCTTAAGAGTTATTATTCCGAATTTTTTATTAAAAATCTAGGAGCAAAATTTTGTTCAGCTTTTACAGCAGCAAAACACTCTGCTTGTGATTGCAGCCTTTAGATTCAGCAGAATCTAAAGACAAAACAAACTAAAAATGTATCACCAAGTCTTAAAACTACTCTAGGGTTTCCCCCTCCCAACCTCCTCTCCAAAAAAAAAAAAACAAAAACAGATGTGAATCCCTGTTCTACAGCTGTATCTCTTCTGGTCCTGGAACTGGTGGGTCTCCATATCTTCATTTAAATGATATTACTAATGTTTTGTCCATGTATACACGTTTGCTACTGTCACCTGACAGTGGTGCCCAAGTTGCACTGGGAGACCTTCAAGAGCAAATAGATGATTCTCAAGTCAGAGATAAGACAGCATGTAAAGAAGTGACCTTTGGCAAAAATCACATATTTATTTGCAGTTATATTTTGTTTAATGAAAATATTATTATACTTAAAAATTGGACCTGAGACTATTCTTCCAATAAAGTATTTCCTATGTAATTAAAGTTACGGATGCTATGACATAGCTCTGGTCACTTGAAATTAGGAAGACTTTTTTTTGTCAGTATCATGGATTAACAGCCAAGCCAGTCAGGTAACAGTATAACTAGAAATAATCAGAGTCTTGCCTATTATGATTCTATTTAGTGGCATTATTGAAAGGTTGTCTCTGAGTTTGCTAAGACCTCCATTAGGAGAAGAAGTTATAATGTTTAGATCACATTATTGTTTCTTGAACTCTTAAAATTAAGACAAAAATGTCTGAAATTATCATTTAGTGCATTGTTAAAATTCAATTATAGGTGTGGCTCAGTTAGTTGAGCATTGTCTTATGCCCCAAAAGGTAACCAGTTTGATTCCTGGTCAGGGCTCATGCCCGGGTTGCAGTTTCAATGGAAGACAACCAATCAATGTATCTCTCTCACATTAATGTTTCTCTATCTCTCTCTCCTTCTTACTTCCTCTCTCCCCAAAATCAATAACAAACATGTTTTAAAAAATTCAACTATACTCTTACCACTTAGTAGCTATATACTTATTGGAAATTTCTTAGAAAAACAGAGATCCATGGGTCTCAACCTTGGGGAAATTGTTTCACATCCAAAGATGCCTCTTTTGCAAAGACAATTTTAGTATTATTTTTTTATTTGCCTGAAATTTTGTTTCATGTATTATTAGTTAAAAAGTTGGGAATACATTCTTTAACAATAGTTACGTAGAATATTCTCAGAGAGAAATGAACATGACATATGAATTTTAAAAAATTGCCATGCAATATTATATTAGTTTCAGGTGTACACCCTGGTGGTTAGACATTATGTAACTTTCTAAGTGTTCATCCCAATAAATCTCATATTCATCTAAAAAAAGTTCTCTTTACCTTGAATCTCATCTCCAATTCCCTAATATTTTAAAACTGAGATTACTTGAGCATTTCCCTATTGTAATTCCCCCTACTCTGCCCAACTCTGTCACAGGAAATTGGAATACATATTCTAGGACTTTAACTTATTGGTACAGCATCAATTCAGTTGCATTGTTGCTCAGACCATTTATTATTGGTGTAATTAAGCCAAACTCATATTTTACTTCATGCATTTCAGCCATGTCTCCAAGGATGAACCACTATTTTGGTACCAGGATCAGACTCTTGACCTTGAAAGCCAGAACTTCTTCCAGAACTCCTTAATGCTATGCTGTGGATGCTTTCTGTGAATTAGACTAAATATTTATTGTGGGAGATTTCTGTGTATACTGTTCATCTAATTTTACCTTTCATATTATTCATTTTTGATCCATCCCTTATCCTGCCTCTGCAGGTTTATCTGACCTTTATGTGTCATTTCTTGGTCTGGCATAGTATAGCCCCAACCAAGCATGGAGGTTGTAATATATAACAATTTTGTCTCTTCATTTCCTCCCACAAATTCTACAAACTATTTTGTATTCAGGATAGTGATAGTGGTTGAGGTATCTTCACATTTACTTTTCACAGCATATTTTAAAATAAGTGTATTTACTAGAGAATATTCTCAACAAGCTCCTTTAAATACAGGCACATATTTCGGAAGCAAAAGCTGCCATAAAGATTTGAAATACTCTCAGGATAACAGGTGAAGGATAGGGATCTTATGGCATGGATAACCATTATACTACAAGTGCCTTCCTTGAATCCAATGATATAATCCTGATTATTTTAACACCGAAAACAAACAAGCAAAGAAAAACACCTGAAATTGGCAGTTACATATGCTTGTGCCTACTACTCTTTCACAAGCTCTCACTGTCAAGATACCTACTGCTAGTGATATATCTATTTGCTCTCTGTCTCATTGCTTTAATATAAGGCTTTTATATGCAGATAATATGAATCCCAGTTGAATATTATTCTGCATTGGAGTCATGAGGGGCAGTGGGATGAAGGATGGAGAAATATTCTAGCCTAAGAGATTGGCTGACATGCTGTACCTCTGCTATCATTCACTCTCCTGATTCTATTGGTTGCATCTCTGATTAATGGTCTTGAGAGCAGAATCTGTGTCTGTCTTCTTCACTACTTAATCACCAGTTTTGTGCGTGGTATATGATCTACACTCTAGTTTCCAAAATATGTCAAGTCTAAGAAGCCCTTTATCCCTAGCCCAAGAAATTTTGTAAATTATTTATGCCATTTGCAATGAAAATAAAAATAACTTCAGTAAAAATACTTAAAAATATTTAGCAATGGCTGTGAGGGGATACATAAATATATTTTGTAATGCATAGCTTCATTATTAGATAAAATATTTCAGTCACAAATATAAAGAAAACCTAGAAAAATATTTATGTAGTTATAAAATAGCTAGAAAATTAGAACATTGCTGAACTCTGCAGGATAACAAATGAGGATATAACTAAATGGGAATAATATGGGAACAATATCTTAGCCAACCTTTGCAGTGACACCACAGAAAAGGCATATATTTATGGAACAAATGCATAGAAATGTGTGATATGAGTAATTAAAGCTAATGAATGTTTCTATGACACTGTTTAGCATATCTGGAATTGACAGTACAAACATAGTGGGCAACTAAGGCAGGGTCTTATATAGCAGTAAAGACAAAGAAATTAGAATGAGGTTATACTCTGAGAGCATAAAGTTGTTTTATTGAAGCCCGCTAAGAAACTTATGGGCTGAAGAGGTAATATCATCAGATGGATGTTAAGCTGTTTGACTCAAGAGACAAATAAAGACCTTAAATAGTTTGTGTTTGGTACTGCCTATGGCTTTGGGAAAGAGAAATCAATAAAAGAAGCAAGCAACCAGGGAAAGAATCTGCAAGGCTCTCAAGGAATCTAAGTAGAAAGTTAGTGACAGATAAAGATGATAATGCTGTGTAAAAGCTATGAACAAAAATCAGCCTCCACACATGTGGAGGTATTAAAATACCGTGGTATATTTAGTGCAGCATACCCAAAGACAATGGAATATACATTGCATGATAGTAAAAAAAATGTCTTACCTAGGATTACAGTAAATCTTGGAAGAATTAATATGAGTGCAGTGGCTGGTTCACTGCCATCAACATCCTTGAAACAATAATGAGGTCAAGATCTCTTCTCTAACTGGCTTCTGCACTGCAACTAAAACATTGTTTCTATTACAACTGGCACTTGACCAAGCTGCTGATTTCTCAAGTTTCCCATAAAGAAACCAGTATCTGATGCCCTGGTGGATTCTTAGAATCATGCACACCAGGAATATTTTGATTCTATAGAGGGATGGAAATGAAAAAAAATGATTGTGAATTATTCTACTCATGATGAACAAAGTCAAATCACTCACAAATTACTCTAATGAACTGTTGATTCAAAACACCCAATGAGCCAGGGGCTAAGTAAAGATACAGCCATTCCGAGAAGTACAACTGAGAAATATTAAGAAGTAAACTTTCTAAGTTCAAGGGAATTTCAGTTATCACTATCTTTCTTTTTATTGAAAATGAAAATCCTTTAGTTTTCTGATGTCTATTCTCACTATTTTCATGCTTCTGGTCATATGCATTTACTTTCAATGCTTCACATGAACAGTTATTAGCCAAGTTTACTGCGTGTTATGCCAGGGGCAATTTTAAGTCTTTTTCTTATTTTTGCATAATGGCAACGTTTGGCATAACTGATCACTCATTTCTTAGCACCTTCTTAGTAAATCCATGGGATCAAACACTGCCTTGTTTTGGTTATCTTCCTGAGCCAGTCATTCTCAGACTCCTTTCTGGTCTTCTCAGTTCTCTGTCTCCTCAAATATCAGAGGGCCTCAGGGCTTAGTCCTTAAAAATAGACTGTCTACACATGTGCCTGAGATTATTTCATTCAGTCATATGGCTTTAAAAAACATCTATTTTATGATGATTCACAAAATGTTATCTCTGGACCTTATCCCTGAAATCCAGGCTTGAACATCTATTTGCTTAATCCATATTATGTTAAAAATTTAATCCACCTAAATTTAAGCCCGAATCCTGCTTTCTCTGGAATATTTGTACCCCTGAAAATTCCTGTGTTGACTCCGAATCCTCAATGTACTAGCATTTGGAGGTGGGGCCTTTGGGAGATGATTAGCTAATGAATGGGGTTGTTGCCCTGTTGATCTTATAAAAGGTATTCTGTTATAGCAACCAAATATATTAAGATACTACTCAACTCACAGTTTTCCATATCTCATCTCAGTAAATAGCTTCCATCTTTCCGTTGCTCATATGACATCAAGGATGATATAATTTTGATGTCATCCTTGACTCCTCTTTCTCTCATAACCCACATCTAATCCATCAGGTAGAAAACAGTTTTTTAACAATTAAACTTTTCCCAAGATCTGACCAAATCTTATCACCTCCATTGTGATACACTCGCCCATTCCCCCTATTGCCTCTTGCATGTAGTAGTCTTCTAGCAAGTCTCCCTAATTCTGTCCTCACCTCCCTATAGTTGATTCTCAACACAGCAGGCCTGATGGCTCCATTTTTAAGTGTTCCAATTATAGTACTTCTTTAATCAAAACTTCTAAGGTGTTCCTATCTAATTCAAATATCATTGAACTCTACCACCCAAAGTCTTGTACCCTTCTTTCTGTCACTTATTTTATATAGCTACCTATTCCACATCTAAAACTGCAGTCATGATAACATGTTTCTATTAGACTGTATATAACACGTTGCCTTGGTTTCTTTTGTACACACAGATCTGTCAATACCTCTTTTCAAAAAGTTTTAAATACAACTTACCGATTATGCAATTAAGGTAAAAATTCTTAGGGGGGATTTTATTTTCTTCATTGTCTCTTCTCATCCTGTATTGCAACACAGTTTTTCTACTCTCACCCCTTCCCTTGCAAGGTATACACATACCTGGTTCCAAGTACTTCTAATAATTTCAAAAGCCCAAGTTTATTTTTTCTGCCCTTTATTCTGCTTGAAATATGTTTCTCTGCCTCCTCCACTTTCTCTTTTTTGAGAATGTGCAGATTAAATATCACTCACTAGAATGTGAACTCTATGTGAGGAGAATTTGTTTTATTCTTTTATATGTATACTAGCGGCCTGGTGCACAAAAATTTTTGCACTAGGGAGGTGGGGGTCCCTCTGCCCGGCCTGTGCCCTCTTGCAGTCTGGGACACCTTGGGGGAGATGTCAACCTGCTGGCATGCCTGGCGAGCCTGGGTGAGGGGCTGAGGGCCATTTTCAGGCTGCCCACAACCCCTTCAGGGTTTGTGCACTGAGGGGTAGGAGGGCTGGTGAGTGCAGGCCTGGATGTTTCCCACCGGAGGGGACACACCTGGCACAGAGCTGGGTGGCGAGCCAGGGGCAGATGCTGGTGTAGGATCCCTTGGTGGGGCCCTGCTGCTGAGCAAACACACCCGGGTTGGAGCTGGGCAGCGGACTGCCTTCGGATTCTCCGCACTGTGAAGGAGACGCTCCTTCACGCCCTGTGGAGGCCCCTGGGGGGTGGATGAAGGTAGAGAACCCTGGACGGGTACTCCCGCATGCCCTGAGTAGGCCCCCAGGGGGCGGAGCCAGGCAGTGGACCCGGGACAGGTGCTCCTGGGTGCCCCGAGGAGGCCCCAGGCCAGACCCCCCCACCCCACTGAGCTGACACACCTGGCACAGCTATGCCGGCTCCCAGTGCAGAGCCACCCTGCCAGCCTCCATCTTGGCTGGGTTAATTTGCATACAGCCACTCTGATTGGCTAGTGGGCCTGGCCGTGAGCAGAGGCTTAGCCAGCCTAGGCAGGCAGTTGCAACAGAAGCCTCTGGTTTGCTCTAGCTCCATGGCTGCAGGCCTCCATCTTGGCTGGGTTAATTTGCATACAGCCACTCTGGTTGGCTGGGAGGCATGGCTTGGCTGGTGGGCGTGGCTTAGGTGTCTCAGGTAATGGTCAATTTGCATATTACTCTTTTATTATATTAGATTAGATGGTACCTAGTAATGTGTCTGTTTTGTAGCATTATTGAATGCTTGTTTTAAGTGAATGGAAAAGTTGGTGAATATTCTTCTTATCCTCACTTGTCAGCTGCTTTCTCTATTCCAATAACTTTATTTTCTTTCACAGTTTTTATTGTAATGTGCCTGAATTAGGGTTAGTCATCTATTTTCTTTCTTTCCCACTAGCCTCTGATAGTGCCTGTGGGCAGAGGCTGTGCTTTACTCATCCTAATATGTGCAGCATTTAGTACTATGCAACACCACACACACAGTATTGAATGAATGACTTCCCACCCACCTGTCCCGTGGTTCATTGATCATTTCTTTGGTTATTGAGTTACTAGCCACCACCATATGGCCAGTCACTATCCTCATGGTGACCTTCCCTGCGAACCACTGATAATAAATAAAATTGCAATAAGTATATTACAACATTATTAAATGACAGAATTTCACAGAAAGCATCTTTGAGCATATGTTAGAATACTAAAAAGTTATTTAATAAAGAACATCAATATCAAAATTAATCACATAATGATAAAAGTGTGTGAAATAGTCACTCATTTTAAATGAAAATACCAAAAATAGCCAGGAATATCTAACTTGTAGTGTTATTTCGAGATATAAGAAAAATAACTATTAAACCATAATCAAAATAATGTATTTAGCATTATAAGCTAAAGAAGATTTTGTTATACATATTGATTAGATATAATTTTAAAATAGTAATAATTAAAATTACATATAGAGAATACCATGTGCAAATTCATCTAGGTTTCCCCTAATGTAGAAATCAGTTTGTTTGTTTTTAATTGAAACATGTATAATGAAATAAATTTAGGCTGGATGGTTTTGTTTTAATTTCAGAGAAAATATGTTCTAATGTTCTCATGGGGAATACAAAAACTGTATTTATATAATCATGCAAAGAAAAAAAAATGGGTTGATGGTCATAAAACTCCCTTGATAGTCAGCCATTGTTAATTTAAAAGTAGGAAGGCAGGGATTAAACTTAATGAGGGGGTGAGCCTCCATGTAATTTCCTTAAACTGTTTAACACAAAAGCTGGTAGAAATATGGAAGACAGCTCCAGAGGGAGCAATAGAAGAAAAGGTTGTAAATCAGTCTACCAAAAAGAAAATAGTAAAACAGAACGCCCTTTTAGAGGAAATGAGAATCGCACAGTTCCATCATTTGATAGATTAGCGCAATCCAAGGCCTGGGAAATGCCAAATTCAGTCATTTGATAGATTAGAGCAATCACAATAAAGACATAAGGTAAATTTGTATTTCTCATGAGGACAATCAAAGTGGGTTATTAGGTACTCCCATGGCTGCTAAATATTTTGTTGACTTTAATTCTTTCCTAGGTGCCTGAGAATGTGTCTGTTCAGATCATAGAAAGAGCAATTGCTCGTAGACCTTTTATTTCAGTCTGCCTAGAAGTGAAGATTATATTACTGTCTAGGAGAGAATAGCCAGTTTCTGATTTAGAAGTTGCTATAGCAGAGGTAAAAATTTCACTCTCCACTCAGAATAAATTCAGTGGAAGTTGGATAAGACCCACAGGTAACAGTCATCTGCCAAATATTTTTTTTTACTTTATTTCTTCTTTCATCTACTTATTCACTTATTTAATAACCATCATAAGCCTATTATGATATGTTAGCCTGTTGTAATTCAATGGTTACATGCAAAATTGACTATGGTCAGAGCATGAGTAACCAGTAATTTTCAGTACGCCATGCCTAAACTTTTCATAATTTTTGAATGAGCTGGTCCTGTGTTAATGAATGCAGTTTACCTAGAATGGGCAGGAAGCAGTTAAACAGTAAGACCCTGGGTTTCTGTAGCCATTGAAATGCTGGCAATTACAATTCAGGAAAGCTTGTAGAATCAATGACTTTGCACTGTAGTGAGATTTTTATGAGTTTATATTCAATCAGAAAGCAGTATTTTTTTTCCTGCCACAAATGGGATAGACTATAAAACTGCTGTCAATCCTTTATTTTAAACATTTAAATCTTTCAATAAAACAACTCTATTGACTCACATATACCTTGCCGAAGTTAATTTTAACTGGCAACTGTAATCATTTTACCGCCCAGTTTTGTTAGTGTAGGTGAGCGTCACCTATACAAGGTGATACCTTCCTAATGTATTTAGTTTCAAACTTAAATCACTGATCTTAGATAAAAGTTTGGCAATGGGTTTTCTTACTCTGTATGCTGATTCATAGCCATAAAAACAGCGTATTGTTATTCTTGATGTGGATCCTCCTTATAACGACTGAGTAAATTATGTTTGTACCTATATATGGCTAATATGAAGAACTTGTTCATACTTTATAGATTTGATCAACTCCATATTTAAAAATAGCTACAATAATAAAAATAATATGCTTGGTGTAAAATGTTTTAAAATATGGTACATGAAAATGTATGAAGTAATAACTAAAAGCCCCAAGTGAAACCACTGTATTCCCACTTTTTTTGCTCAGAAATAACCACTGATATCTCCATGGATATCTTTCCAGATTTTTATCACTTACTAAAAATGTATCTATATACATTTTACTGATGAGGAAACTGAACCATAAAGTGGTTAACTAACTGGTCTAAAGTCATACAATCAGTAAGTGGTGGAACTGGGACTTAACCACAGTGTTGGAGAATCAGTGTTTTAACCCATTATCCCATACTTCCTATCTTATATTAAAAATAAAAAAAAATTATTTTAACATAACAATATTATACTATCCTTAATGTTCAGTGACATGATTTTCACACAACACATTTTGCAAATACATACATAAAATAGCATACTGTTTTTGCTTCCCAATATTTGTATGCTATTTTAAAGTAAACCCTCATTATAATTAATGTCATCATGTGAAAATAAATGTCATATAAGTGATTCACTTTTTAGTTAATTAAAAGTATGAGTATCTTTGTAGGATAATTTTTTAGAAGGGGAATTGCCATGTGCATTTTCATTGACCTCCATAAGACCTTAGTATATGAGACCTGTTTTCATGAGTTTTCACCCACCCAGGATATTGTCAATCATTTCACACATTTTGCAGAGATAATATGTAAAAAGCAGGATTGGATATTTGTGATTTCTTAAGAAAGAATATTAACCATGCAGTCATGTCCATGTTAATTATTTGAATTTTGCTTTTTGGAATTATTTGTAAGTATGTTTTCCCCACTTCATATTAGTTTAATTAATACTTTGTTATTATTTTAAGGAACTGTGTATTTTGTATATTAACCCTTCATTTGTTTTATTCACACATATGCAAATTACTAATATTTCTCTCATTTAGTCTATCATTGTTTATGATATTTAGATTTGTTTTTGATGATCTTATACAGTTAAAATTAGCCAATCATTCCTTTGTGTTTGAGGTCTATATCTGTATGGGGGATACACCCCCTGTCTGTATGGGGGAGATACCAAAAAAAAAACCTTCTTGGAGATGGTCACAGGATAATTGAGTTTATTGAAATAAATAGGATTCACTCAGATCACGTGGTGTGACAGATGGGAGATTGTGGATAGAACGCACTACATGAGCAAAGGAACACTTAAGAGAAGTCACATGGTGTGTTCAGGAAAGATATTAATCATTTCCTATGCTAGACAGTGGCAGCATAGAGGACTGAAAAAGGC
>PVJC01024674.1:0-25359 GCA_004026665.1 Murina feae | reverse complement strand
CTTTGTATATTTCATTCCATTCCCTTCTTGCCTGATGTGTTTCTGTTGAGAAATCAGTTGCTAGTCTGATTAGGGAGCCTTTGTAGGTAACTTTCTGTCTCTCTCTGGCCGCTTTTAAGATTCTTTCTTTGTCATTGGTGCTTGCCAATTTAATTATAATGTGCCTTGGCGTTGGTCTTTTGGGGTTCATTTTGATTGGGACTCTATGAGCTTCTTGGATTTGCATGGGTTTTTTCTTCCCTATTTCAGGGAAGTTTTCTGTCATTATTTCTTCAAACAAGTTTTCTATTCCTTGCTCAGTTTCCTTTCCTTCTGGCACCCCTATTATGCATATGTTGTTTCGTTTTGTGTTGTCCCAAAGTTCTCTCAGGCTCTCCTCCTGCTTTTTAATTCTTTTTTCTAGGTGTTGCTCTGCTTGGGTATTTTTTTCTACCTTGCCTTCTAGCTCACTGATGCAGTCCTCTGCTTCTTCTAGTCTACTCTTGATGCTTTCTATTGAGTTCTTCATAGCAGTGATGTCGTTTTTCATTTCTTCTTGGTTCTTCTTCATTTCCTCTTGGTTCTTACACATACTGTCAAATTTGTCTTCCATTCTTTTCGTCCACCTTATAACCATTTCCCTGAATTCTTTCTCCGACAAATTGCTTGCTTCCATTTCATTTACTTCCCTTTCTGGTGATGCCTGTTTTTCTTTCATATGCGGACTGTTTCTTTGTCTCCCCATGATCTATCTTCTCTGGGTCTCTGGTTATATAGTTTTTTCTCTCCTCTCTCAGGAGTCTTCTGTCTTGTCCAGATGCAGGCTGTCTCTGCACAGGGAGACGGCCGCTCCCGCACCGCTAGCTCGCCATCTCCAGCTGTCCACTCGGCTGCCCGGAGCCCGCAGTCGCCTGGGGTTGGCGATGGGGAGGAGGAGGAGGAGGAGGAGGGCCGGGCAGTGCCAGCCGTTGCCTGGCCTCCGGGTCCCCGCGTGGGCTGCTGGACACGGCCGCGGGCAAGGGGCGCCCGCTGCCCTCTGCGCGCCTGGAGCCACTGCCGCCGCCAGAGCCACGGGCACGACCACGGCCACAGCGGAGAGGGTCCAGCCGGGATTGCGGCGCGCGGGGGCGGTCAAGAAATGTTTTAATGAAAATTCTCTAACTTAATTTTTACAATATCCTATTATACATAATTAGTAGTAACGAACTATAATGTTCGCTAATGACTGAATATTATCAACCTGTTGCATTCATTTCCCTTAGGTGCCTTACTCATAGGCGCACCATTTCTCTCCACTAATACTAGCAGCAAATATTTTAGCAGCCGATTGCCATGTCATTAGTCTTGTACTGACTTGTTTGTACAAGTCAGGAAATATTTTGCTTTTGGAGAACAAGAAAAATAGGTTTATTTAAGTTATGCTTATTAATTTGTGCAGTTATTCAGTATCTGGTAAGTTAGTGTTGGAGAAAAATATTAATTTTTATTAAAATGTTCTATTATTTTATGTTAACAATTACACATTTATTTCAGCCCTTTGTATTCAGCATGACTCTATCAAAATAAACCTACATTTCTATGAAAATTGAAGCGTTTGGTTTTTTGCAGCCCACATAAACTTACACCTGGTTTATTTGGCCCGTGCTAGCCTTTGGGTTTGACATGCTTGCCTTAGGTGCTGCAGCAGGCATCGGCATCCTGTTAATGGCACCTGCACCCTTGGACTCAGCCATCTCAATAGATGAAGTGACTGAGGCTCAGAGGACTTGGCATTGCTTTCTGAGGATGACTCTTCGATGTTACTGTGTCAGTAATACAGTTCAGGAAGCGTGGGCTGGGCTGGGCACCCTCTGCCCTCTCCAGTCTCACGGAGTCAGATTCTCTGTGGCGAGGCTCAGGCATCAGAGCTGCTAAGAAGCTCGAGGGGCAATTATTAGAAACTGTGTTGAACTCTATTTTATTCTCAGGTTGGTCCGATTACACCCTTTGCAGTCTCTTCATACATATTTGTCAATTCACTGATTAGCAATAAATAAGTGTGTCTGGGGTGTTACATACATGGCAGTGGGCCTCAGGGTGTCATATCTCCTTCAGTGCCAGGAAGAGTCTCGCCTATCGTGATTATCCTTTGCCAAGAAACCTGTTTCAAAGCGCAAGCGGAGGCTTCAGGAGTGTTCCTGGGACAGCAGGTAGAGAGGGGCTGGCAGAGAGAGAGACAAGCAGTTTCTTTAGCAATCTGAGGAGAAGGGCTGATGATGAGAACCAGGGAGCATTATGAGGATGAAGAGAGATGGTAAGAAAGGGGCTGAGGGCGGGAAGGAATGAGGTAGAAGCATTGAGTCTAGTGACATTGGAAAGAGGAAGGAGGGACATCAGACCAACTCTTCCTGAGTTTCTGGCTTCCAGGACCAGTGAGGTCTCTTGTGGAGCTCGGGTGAGTCCAGGTTTGAGTCACCCACATGAGTCTGGTAAAGTGTACAAGTCCTCTGAGTCTTCGTCACTCATCTGTAGGGAGGGCTGGTCGCAAGGGTGAAAGTGCAATTAATATGGTTGCAATGCCTGTTGCAGCATCTGAGAAATGTGTAGCTATAAATGCAGGTGCCATCACTCCCACTGTTGCTACCAAAGTGGTGGTGGAGGTGGCGAGGCTGTCTGGGAGGAATGCGCAGTGTGGACAGGCTGGGTTTCACATGTCTGTGAGGCAGCCTCACACAGATATTTGGAAGTTCTGGATGGGGGTGTTGAGAAGACAACAGTTGCATGATCTAAATTTGGATTTGGTTGAGTTGTTGCACTTGTGGAGACTGTGGTAAGGGATCTTGAGGATAAGAGAGCAGCTGAGGTTGGGAGAGAAGAAACTGAAACAGGAGATTGGAAATGAAGTGGGCAAAGGGCCAGAGTGGACTCAATGACAGTGCAGTGTTTTTAAAAGAGTTACAAAGCCCAAAGGAATTGGTTTGTGGCTGGGGCTGTGCAGAGTTGGTGTTTGAGGTTCAGAGGGAGTGAAGGAATGAGAGGTGGCCTGGAAGCTAATGTGGAGAGGAGAAGAACTTCTTGGCATGGAGGAGGAGGCTGTGGACCTTGCACTGACCTGCACTTGCACCTGCCTGGGATGGAGAGGGACAGAGAAGAAAACCTGTGCTGAAGTCTCATAGAAATCAGGAGGCGAACAGATGCCTGGGACATGCCCAGGTTTGAGGGGTAGAGCCAGGGCCATCCACCAGGCCAATGAGGAGTGGCTCCCACTCGCTCTTCTGGATCTGGAGAAGGGAAGGCTTCCCTGTCTGGGACATTCTAGAAAAATAAAAAGGCATCACTCAAGGGTGGGGTGGGGCTTCACAGCATCTCCAGAGTCCTGCCTGAGCTGCAGCTCTAGGATTGAGTGCAAGGACAAAGACAACAGGGCCCCGCATTTGCTAATGTGTCAAAGTTGGAAGGTGCAAGTGTGAAGAAGAAGACAGACAGTAGCGGTGCAGCTGAGGTTGCATTGCAGCTCACTGTCACTCCACAGCCCAGCCCAGAGCCCCTCGGGACTGCCAGGCAGGGCTTCATGGTGTTGCTGAGGCGGGGGGATTTTTCTTTTGAAAGCCAGGCCCCCGATATAAAGGGATGTGGTTAAATAAGGTCCCCAAGATTAATGTCTACCTGAGACTTTAGAACGTACCTTATTTGTATGTGGGGTTCTTGCAGCTATAATTACAGTAAGGACCAAGGTGAGATCCTACTGGATTAGGGTGAGCCCTAAATCCAGCGAGAGTACCCTTATAAGAGATACACAGAGACACACAGAGAAGGTGGCCACGTGCAGACTGAGGCAGGTAGAGACTGGAGTGATGCTGCCACAAGTCAAGGAACACTTGGGGACACCAGGAGCTGGAAGAGCCTTCTGAAGGAGCGAAGCCCTGCTGATGCTTTGACTTTGGACGTCTAGCCTCCAGAACTGCGAATGAATCTATTTCTGTTGTGTTAAGCCAACAAGTTTGCGGTCGTTTGTTCCGGCAGCCCTAGGAAGCCATACAAGGGACTTCTCACTGAGGGCAGTTTGAACTGCTCAGGCCGCTGCTGCCATGCACAGGAAGCTGCTTATGGCAGAAGAAATCAATGCAGTGGGCAGCTCGGAGACAGCAAGTGCTGGGTCCTATAGCACACACTGTGTACCCATCCATTAGTAACTAAGACAGCCTCATTCTGCAAAGCTTATGGGAAGAAAGTAGAATTTTCTATGAAAATCAGATGATCAAGGCTGATCACTAAAAGCAGAATCAGAGAATTTGCAAGGTAGGAAGTAGCCTGAAGGAAGCCAGGCGGTGTCAGCCCAGGGGAGACCAGGCAGAAGAGGTGCCAGGCCAGTTCCAAGGCTGCTCCCTAGCCACGCGGGTAAGGATTGCAGGGACTCTGTGATGGATGGATACATTTATTGAGCACCTACTTTGCGCCAGGTTCAGGCCCAGCAGGGAGTTTTGGGGGTGAGGGGGGGACAAATTCAGTTTTTAGTCTCAAAGAGCACATATGTGTCTCAGTTGAGAAGATTTTGGTTGCACGTAACAGAAAACTCAACATAAATTGATTTAAGCAATAAGAGGAACTTATTAACTCCAATGACTAAGGGGTCTGGGGTTTGAAGTTCCATTCAGCCAAGATTCTATTTTGTTCCTGTGATTCTGTGTGTATCACTTCTAGCCTAGTAACTTCCCTTTTGCTCAAAAGAGCAAACATCTTGCACAGTTGCAAGATAGCTATCAGCAACATCTGCAGTTACTTGCTTTGCACTCAGGGAGGGGAGAGCTGCTCTCCTGCAATCATTGGACCATCATAAATCTAAGTGTTCATCACTGGCTCATTAATAAGGCAAAGGAAATAAGATCCACTGAGTGACTTAGACCAGTGCTACTCAAAATGTGGTTGCCAGCCTCTCCTAGGATTTGCCAGAAATGCAAATGCTTGGGATCAGAAGCTGAATCTAAATTTTGGGGGTGGGACCCAGGACTCCATGTTTAACATGCACTCCCGCAGAATCTGACGCGCTGAAGTTCAAGAGCTGTGCTTGAGTGAATCAGATCCCATCTATGCAGCTGGTGGTCCAGGTACATCTACCCAAACTGTGCAATGCAGAAGGATGGAGTGAATGTTGGGTAGGCAGCTGTCATGTCCACTACCCTTAGTGATGACAGCTATTGTAATTGCCAGCATTTGTTCTTATTATGTGCCAGGTCACTGCTGAACACTTTACCTGCATAATCTCAGTTAATCTGCATCCCAAACCTGAGGAAACTAAGGCCCAGTGCAGCTTAGTAAATTCATTTAGGGCTTTAGGGCTAATGTCAGGATGGAGTTTGAACTCCGCAAATGACCCCAGAGACAGTGTGCTAATAAGCAGCCAGCCGCCAGGACGTGTGATGAGCATCATGACAGGGAAGTTCAGGTGCCCTGGTGTACCTTGGAGGCACCTTACATGCTCTAGTTGCAGGCAAGGGGGGCTTCCCGGAGAAAGTGACAAGCTGGAAAGGAATTTACTAGCTGGGTGAGAAGAAGGAGAAAGAGGTGCAAAGGCCAGGAGCCCAGAGATGGCTGGCACATCAGAGGGACTGGCTTCAGTGTGATGCTGAGGTGGAAGGAGTGGTGGGCAGAGGCTGGAGCTGGAAGTGCTGTCCACTAGGGAAGAGGTTCAGCTTTATCCTGAGGGTCGTAGGGAGCACAGGGACTTGTCCAGGAGTGTATATATTGGACTTGGCCTTTAGAAAGAAGTCCCTGTTTGCAGGGGGAGAATCGAGCAGAGGCGGACCCCTTTGCAGGGTCCATCTCATGAAATAGATGGTGGTTGGAAAAGGGCGTGGAGAAAAACAGACACGTTGAGGGCTCGGTGGCTCCTGAGTGCCTGGCCTGGGCTGTTGTGTGACCTCTTAAGAAAGACGAGGAACAGCAAGTTTTGGGGAGTGAAATTCAATTTTTGATCTTATAGGTTTACCAAGAATTATAACCAATTGTAAATGTGATTGTCTTTTTAAGTATAGGGCTGGGTTTCTTTGGAGGGGGAGAGTGGCTATCATTTATTGAGCTTTTACTGTGCACCAGGTGCTTTATATACATTATTATGATTATATACTGTATTATTATATGTTTAATAATCCTGTGCACATTAGTATAAATATTATTTATAATTCATTCAACTACTCTGCACAGTAGGCATTCTTATCTGCATCTTCTATAAGAGGGCATAGAGCTAAGTAGCCTTCCCAAGAGTCACACCAACACATGGGCTGTGCTTTCTGCAGGGTCGCATGCTGTTTCCCCGGCCACAGCCACCAGTGTATGGGGATGGCTGTGCTCAGGCACTATTTCTAATCATTTCTAGAGTTATATTCATATGATTAGTATAAAACTCATTCCAGAGAGTGGAATCACAAAGGGTAAGACATGTTCTTTGTCTACTAATATATTCCAATGCCTGGAACATTGCAGATGCAAAATAGCCATTTACATGCAATAAACAAAGTTGTCTTATTTTCTTCCTAATGTTATTGGTTTTGGTTTATCTTATGTCTGATATTGCTGGAGTGTACACGAAGGAACCCACTTAAATCAAGCTTTATTTATTTTTAGTTATTCTCTACACCAGGGTCCTGCCAAAATGCTTCACACAAAGATATAAGCTGTCATAATGGGGTCCTGAAAGACCTACCCATCAGCAAAATATCCATGAGGTCTCCCTCAGTTGTCCCCAGACTTCAGGGTTCAGGAGAATCCCTTTGAAAGCTGCCTTTACATGCTGACCTCATGCCTGCCTCCAGTCTGCCCATGGAATCCTGATTCAGAAGGTGTGGAGTGGGGCCTTGAGACTCTGCGTTCTTCATAGTCTCTCCCAGAGGCCCAAGGACCACACTCTAAGATCCACCAGCTCATCTGGAAAGTGTCTGTGACCAAACAGGTCAATCTAAACTCCCACTGCCATGTTTGCCTTATGAGGTATGAGGAGAGCTGACCTCACAGTGACTGACCCATCTGTCAGCGAGATTCCTGGGAAGATGCTGCTCTCAGCGCTCCCCTCCTGTGTGCCTGCTAAGGAGATCCTCTGCCAGATTACGGGCCAGTGCCTGGTCGGGCTGGGAGGGAACGGAGCTGTGACTTACTGATCACCTTGCCCTTTCAACATCTAAATGGCCCGACCCACTACTGACCCCGGACTCATGGCCCAGAAAGCATTTGAAGGAATGCAGGGAAGTTGACAGAGGTAAAGGGGACAAAATGAGCACTGCTAACTGCTGCAGTACCTGGTAGGCAGGGTACGTTCTTTTAGGGACAATTTTTTCTTCTACTTATTTTGAGCCTAGTCTCTTCGCCATTACCTTCTCCATCATTATCAACAGTAATCATAACAATCAATAGTTACTGAGCACCCAAAGAGTGCATTTAGATTTACAGGAGAAAGAGACCCTGAGGGCAACAATTTTCCGTTCCCTTTGCAGGCCTTTTGGCAAAAGAGAAGCCGATAATCTAGATGAATTTTTAGAATGTTTTTATTCTTTTTTTTTTTTTTTTTTTTTGAGAGAGAGAGAGAGAGAAGGAGGGAAAGGGATAGAGAAATAGAAACATAGATGAGAGAGAAACATCATTAATTGGCTGCTTCCTAACACATCCCCTGTTGGGGATCGAGCCCGCAATCCAGGCATGTGCCCTGAATGACGGGGAATCAAATCAGGGACCTCTGGTTCATAAGTTGACGCTCAATCGCTGAGCCACACCAGCTGGACTAGAGGAATTTTTGTTGTGAGGATTATCACCTGAGGCTATTTTTCCACTGATCTTTTTTTTAAAGAGAGAGTGGAAGGCAGAGGGAAAGGTCCATGTGAGAGAAACACATTGATTGGTTGTCTTCTGCACGTACCCTGACCGGCCATTATCTTCCCGCTTTAACACTTACAAGGAAACTGAGCAGAGAATGTAAGGCCCCCAAGGACAGGTGGTTTGCAAGTGGCAGAGCTGGGTTCAAATGAGAAATCATCTGACTCTCATGTTCTCCTCTTTGCACTCAGCCCCCATCTGCAAATCCCCACTCCTTAGCCTGGCATGAAGGTCTTCAGTGTCCAGCCCCCACCTGGCCCTCCAGCCTGCCCTTAAAAATTCCCCCAAAGAACAGACTTGAGGGGCCAGCAGGCCTAGTCTGGCAGACTCTGGGGAGATGGAGAGGCAAAGGCAGTTCAAATCTTTTGGCGAAGTAAAGCATGCATAACTAAATGCAGACATGAAAAAGGCGTCAACTTAGTGACAGCTACCTGCTGGAGTGTCATGCAGAGTCAGAGAAAGTGAGTGGCAGGAAGTGACTGCCCCTGAGTCAAGGGTGCTGGACCTTCACTGACAGGCCAGGTTTCAACACAGAGAAGCTCCTGGTTGAAGCCTTAATTCCATCACTGCATCTCCAGTCCCTCTGCATCTCATCGCCCTCCGTGCTGCACTCCCCATCTGCTTGCCCTTTACTCTCTGGGCTCTTCCTCCTCCTTCCTTTCACCAGTAAAGTGCTGGATGACAGGAGTCTTATGTTTTTCACCTTTTATAATCACCCCAACACCCTTCCTACTTCCACACTGACAGGCACACACATCTAGCACCACCTTGCTCACCTAAGGCAGCCAGTACTTGCACGTTGAACCAATGAAGCAAAGGCCCCAAGCGCTTATCCCAGTTTAACAATTGCATGAGCTCTTTTGGTAGCATTTCTCATGAAATGGCACATCTGCCATACTACCCCCATCCCAGCCTGGGCCCTGCTTGTCTGAACAAGTCCCTGGAAGATTCTGGAACGTAGCTCCCTCCCCTGTGAAGAGCAGAGGTGGCCCAGCCACAGTTCCCTCCTGTGCCTGCAGGAAAGTCACAGGAATCGCCAGCGAAGCTTGTTAACAGGTACCAAGGGCTTGGGTCTTCTCCCCAAGGCTCTGACACAGAAGGCGGCAGCAGAAACCTGGGTTTCATATGTATGTATCCCAGGAGACTCGGAGGCAGACAGTCACTGGGCTGCTCCTGGAGGAACTCTGTCCTGTGTGATCCAGCTGCTCTCTCCGAATATGAAATGGAAAAGGTGGCTGCTGTGTTTGGTGAACCTTCATGTGATGGCCTCTCTGAAACACAAACGGTGTCGTGATTTTCAGAGCCTCCACTTGCAAGGTAAAGGCTGTGGGACAATCCAGCGTCAGGCAGTGCTTCCCGGGCCCTCCTGCCTGCTGTGACCCTGGGCTGATTCCCATTAACTCTACTGCTGCTTTTGTTTATTTGTTCTTCATGGGAAGGGGTTTTTATTTCTGCAGAGGGCCCTCCAGGCAAAGGCACCCACTTTGGGAAAGGTGGCCTTGCTTGCTAAACCCAAACCCTGGGAGGCTCCTGGCTCCAGGAGAGGGATCAATATCCCGGTCTGGGAGGAGGCCTTTGTAGTGTAGACTTGCTGTTTGTGTTTCAGGCTCTAAGGGGAGGTTCGCTCCTAATTAAAGGCGTAAATGCTTTAATTCCTGGCCTGAGGGCTTCCCATGGCGCATTAGGGTATTAGAGAGGAAATGGATTGTAATCCCTTTAATATAAACTTGGAGGAACTCAAGGGCTTCTGGTTTGGGAGAAGAATTTCCTCCCGTGATTTAACAATATTAATGTGCTGAATTTGCATACACAGAAACTGGGGGCCTAGCTTTCCCCCCAGAGAAGACCAAGTGGAATCTCTCTCAAACGAATGAAGATTGCAATAAGGAAACTCCTGCAGCATACCAGGCATATGCCATTTCATTGCACATGTATTTCCTCGTCCTTTGTGTTTCCATCTAACTGTGAAAATGTATTGAGCCAACTATTTTATCAGTAAAAAAAGAGAAGGTTTAGAGGTGACTATCCTCGTGGGGGAGGGAGCCTCAGGTGAGCCCTGTGCTTTGGACACACCACATGGGGTCCTGTCCACACCACCTTCTTTAGTGGGCTTTTTAGCAGCATTTGCATCACGCAGACTATGCTTTTACACATACACTCATACCAGTTTCTATTACACAATTTAGTTTATCTTACCCCAGACAATTTGAACCCAACTCTTGTGTGTAAATTTAGACCTAAAAAAAAGAAGCAGGACTTGCTTTCAGATTTATTTTCATCCTTTATTAAACTTTGAAAATATCTGCCCTCACATCCTGCTGAAGAGACAGCCAGAACCATGAGCAACTCCCCTATGTCTTGTACTTCGGGAAAAATAATTTGTATCATGGTGTAAAAACTTAAAAGTCGTAGGTATAATGTGACATTTTGCAGTGTTTCAGTGCAAGTTTACAAACATTTAAAGCTACCTTGTTGTCTGGACGCAAGAAGTATTCCAATTGTCCTGAAAACCCAGGGAGCTGAGGCTCTGAGGAGAGCTGCGGGCCTGCTGAGCGAGTGCCTGCAGGCATTTGGGTGAATACTGCAAGTTGCATCTGAAGCCAAGAAATTCAGCAGAGACTCCACCACAGCGCAGGCAGCAAGCACAGGGGGCTCAAAAGCGGCCTGAGTACATGGACCCCCTGACCTTTCACTCCTCTGGCCTGATTGCCCTCCTGCTGCCCTTGACTGCTCTTTATGGAGGCAAAGGAAGGATGCTGTTAGGGCAGCATAGCAGCACAGGGCTGTGTGGGAGGTACAGTGCTCAAATAAGGTAACACTTCTGTTAGCTTCAAATGCCACCCCTATCACCAGTGGCTCCAGAGTGTGTCACACTTGTCCAGTGTTCTTCCCTGACCTATAGATCCCTTTACCCAGGTGTCAACTCACCTTCTCCCCTCGGAAGCCACACAGATTGCAAAACCACAACCCCAAGGTCTTACTCCCCAGGTTGGCTTCTCCCCCAGCATGTCCCACTTCCCCCAAAGGACCATCACCACCCAGTGATGCATTCCAAATATCCTTGGTTCCTCTCTGACTTACCCCCGCTGCTTTCTAATACTGATCAAATTCTACAGTGTTTACTTGCAAAACAGTTCTTGAATCCATCACACTTTCCATACCCATTGCACCTCCCCCAGCCTGCCCAGCCACCATCGTCATTCAGGGGCCTGCAAACTCCTATCCCTGTATTCTCTGTTCCCTTTATACAGACCATTGTCCAACAGTGAGCTTTTTTATATGCACCTTCACCTGCCCAGTACGTCCCACTATTCTCAGGACAAAGTCAACCTGCTGGACGATGCCCTGCTCCCTGTCCAGCCTCGCTGGGAGCCGCCCTTGTCCCACCTCACTTTGCTGGAGCAGACCAGCCTCTCGTCCACCCAAGACCAGCCTCCCTCCAGCCCAGAAGCAGCCACACAGCCCTGAGAATTCTCCTTCCTGTTTAGGACTAAGTGAAAACTTCCCTGAGGCAAGGCCTCCCAGACCAGGCCTGACTGGATCAGGTTCCCACATCCTATGTATGTCCTTCATGGCACCTGTCACAATTGTAATTAAAGACTCATTTGTGTGATTATTTATATAATATACTTGTTCCCAATTATACTGTAACTTCAGTAAAACTGAGACTATTGGTTTTATCTCATTCTTATAATTGTAGAGCCTTGCACAATATTTGACATAGTGTAGAAACTCAGAAAGTATGGGTGATTATTGCCATAAAGATCACCAAGTACCTTCACAAACACCCGTGTGACATCCTATGTTCATTCTAAGCGGACATTAGAATGTTTTAGAGATGGTCCAACTGATTTCTTTTGAACTTAGATCATTTGCCAAAAACATGAAGATAGTGTCTCGGGATTTTAAGTCAGGACTCCAAAATATACTTGGTAATAGTTTCCTGAAAAATATATTCTTAAGGCACAAAAATCACTTATGATCTAGCCATCCCCTCTACTGCTGTCTCAGCAGCCATTCTGTTTCTACCCTCTTCTTTGTCATTTCCTTCAGTTTTATTAAATTCACAAGCGTTTTTTAACCCCTAAGTGTGACAGTGCACTGAGGGATATGGAAGTAAGACCTTTACCATAAGGACCCCCCAGTCAGTTATGAGGAATAACTACTTAGCTCCCCAACCTTGAATTTTTGGAGACTGCTTTAGCTGTAAGTTATATAAACTCAACTAAAATTGCCTTTAGTGAAAAAAGAAATATATTGGCTCACATAAACTGCAAAATCCAGATGTAGTTGAGCTTCAGGCATGGCTGTATCCAGGGACTCGGTGTCCTCGTGATGCAGTCACTTTCTCTCTCTCACATCACCTCACTGATTTGCTTAGCACTTTTACTTTGAGTTTTGCTCTCACAGGAATATGACCTTTGTGCATGCCAGGATTTCCACCTATTTCGTTCATTGTTAAACCTGCAAGGTTCAGAACAGTGCCCAATACACAATAAGGGTCCAATGAATATTGATTGAATAAGTGAAAGGGGACATCTGGGGAGAGACCATGGAGATCTTCATGGAGAAAGTGGCCCTTAAACAGAGTAACCTCTAAGCAGCCTTGGCCAATGTTGCTCAGTCGTTAGAGTCAGCGTGTGGACCAAAGAGTCACAGGTTTGATTCCTGGGTCAAGGGCGCACACCACTGTTGAGGGTTCCCCAACCCCAGTAGGGGTTCTTGCAGGAGGCAACCAGTTGATGTGGATGTATCTCTCTCCTGCTCCTCCCTCCCTTCCACTCTCTCCAGAAATCAATGGAAAAAAATATCCTCCGGTGAGGATTAAAAAACAACAACATTGTAAATAGCATAAAATTTACCATTTTGGGAGAGTTTTTACAAGCCAAAACTGACAATTGCCGGGAAGCAAGTTCTCAAAAGCTTCCCTCATCTTTAACCTTTAAAAAAAAATCCTCACCGGAGGATATATTTTCATTGATTTTAGAGAGAGGGAAAGGACAGAGAGAAACATTGATGTGAGAGAGAACATCAGTTGGTTGCCTTGCCCATATGCCCTGACCAGCGATTGAATCTACAACCTGGGCATGTGCCCTGATCAGAAATCGAACCCACAACTTTTAGATGCATGGGATGCTGCTCCAACCAACAGAGCCACACAGCTGGAGCTCATTTTAACAATTTTTAAGTGTACAGTTTATTGGCACCAAGTACATTTATAATGTTGTGCAATCATCAGCACCATCCATTTCCAGAACTTTTTCTTCTCAAATTGAAACTCCATATTCATTAAACATTAATTCTCCATTCCTCCCTCACATCAGTGCCTGGTAACTACTAGTCTATATTCTGTCTCTCTCAATTTGATGACCCTAAGTACCTCATATAAGTGAAATCATATAATATTTGTCCTTTATGGCTGACTTATTTCACTTAGAATAATGTTTTCCATGGTTTATCTATGTTGTCACGTGTCAGTACTTCATTACTTTTTAAGGCTAAACAATATTCTGTTGTCTGTAACATCTTGTTTATCCATTCATCTGTGGATGGACAGTTGGGTGCTTCCACCCTTCGGCTATTGTGAGCGATGCTGCTGTGAACACAGGTGTGCACGCCATCTCCTCGAGCCCCTGCTGTCGGTCCTTTGGGGTATGTACTGAAGTGGAACAGCGGGTCAATCAGTAACTCTGTTAACTTTTGAAGGAACTGCAATGTTGTTTTTCACAACTGTTGTGCCATTTTACATTCCCACCAGCAATGCTGGTCCCAATTTCAAGGGTTCCGATGACTCCTCCTGGCCAGTACTCCCAATGAATGTGAAAGAGGGTGGAGTTTTGACGAATGGAAGTGGGATAAGCTACCCTTTCGAGCAACAGAGGCCTGGAAGGGTGATGGTATCAGATGGATCCAGTCACACACAGTCTGATGTCATAATTCTCATGGGGTCTGTTTGTCCCCCTCTCCTGGACATAGACTGAGTCTGCAGATGCTGGAAAGCTCTCCTCCTGGGTCCCTCCCGAAGCTTCCAGGTTCATGGTGGCTCAGGTGTGCTGGGACAACAGTGGCTCGCTGCTAGGCAAGGTGGCCAGGGACAGGGATTGACATGCAGGAGGTTGGTCAGTCACTGAATCACAATGCCCAGGGTCTGTGTCCCAACAGCCTGCATCATGCAGGTCAGGGTTCACCTCAAAGACAGGCGTGGCCGTCGGTGGAGCCTTTCCATGCAGCGGGCTGCAGTCAGCAGGGCAGGAGCAGCATCCTCCCCTCGGCAGCAAGACAGGCAGGGGCTGGTCCCAGTCTCAAAAGGGGAGCTGTCTATACACAAAAGGAAGGGACAAGGAGCCAGGTGAGGTCTGGCAACCAGAGCCCGCTGAGTGGAGTGGGGTGCAGGGCAGGGCTCCTTGAGAATGAAGTGGAGGACCAATCGGGGTCCATGAACACAAGCGAGGGTGAGCTCAGGGAGCTCCCCAGTTGTCAGGTATAAGGCCTCCCCACAGGACTTCAAGGCTGGGGTCAAGGGCCAGGGTTGGACCCACACATGCTCTTGTTTAGCTGGAATACCGAGCCTCACAACTGTCCTCCACTGGTCACCCCCGTCTCTACTAGAAAACACGGTGTGTGCTTCTGAATCGGCTGCCTGCATCTCGGCAGCTCAGTCTTCGTTCAGTGTGGCCTGTGCTGGAGACAGCGCCTTCCGGCTCTGAGAGCCCAGTCTGGGTACATTTGCAAAACTCCGCATCAGTGACAATGTGCTGTGAGCTCAACATGGCCATGGTGGAGCCTGTGCCCACAGGAAATGGCCAGTGCTGTACCCCGGGCTTACTTGTCCCCAGAGCAACTGTTAAACATGACCAAGATGCATCTGCCCTTCTTGAGAGGCGAATCTGATGTTCTTACAGCTCTGATTTGTTCTCGGTCCTGCTTCAGCCCCTCTGTCCCAGGGCCCCTGTCCACTAGCCCCTTTATCCCTGCTTCTAGCCAACCCCGATGACTGAATAATGTACAGGGTGGGGCAGGGAGGACTGGGCAAGCCGGGTCTGCTCGGCACAACTTGTGTGAGCAGTGGCTGCTTTCCCTGCCTGTGGTAGAAGCAGGGCTAACCCATGTCTGTGCCTAGGTCGTCTGCGATGGCGCGTGTGGTGTGCCCCTTGAAGGTGAGTGCCTGGGTTTCTATTTCTGTCCCCTGTGACCATCTCAAGGTTGGCAGCAAACAGGCCAGGGAAGGGCCGGGTTCTTAGGCTCTGGGGCTCCCTCAGGTCATGACTCTGGAATGTTTGTTGTTGTAAATGGGCAGAGGAAAGCTAAGGGTTTACAATATTTTGGAGCTTCATTTATTTACTTGGTATGCATTTAGTAGGCACCCTGTGTGGGGCACTGTGCTGGGAGGGGGCTACAGGGAATGCCTATGGTGAGGTCGGAACCCAGTGCACTCATCAAGTCAGTGGAGTGCACACACGTGCAGGTGAGCAGAGGAGAGATGTCCGGGTCTTGGAGGAATGTAGGAGTTTGTCAGTCTGTGAGGCGAGCAACTAGAGTTTCCAGCAGGAGATAAGTGCGCGTGCCAGGCACCTGTGAAGAGAGGAGAGCGGTGAGGCTGGAGGAAGAGGCCATGGATTGGAGCGGGGTGCGGGGAAAGGTCAGCGGAAGCCAGATCACGCTCGTGCGGAGCTCCCAATGCCCAGCACTAGCGCCTTGTTTGTGTTCGCCCTTGTCCTTCAGGCCCCTGTGGACTTAGACATATACAAAAGCTCCTACATGGTCGACTATCAGCACCACGGGAAGCGCAAGTACTCCAGCATCTCGCCGCAAGAGGTAAGACGCGCTCTGCACTGTCTTCCATTCGCCTGCCTGCTGGCATCTTTATTTCATTTCTATACTCACGTGGACCTCGGAGGCACTTGGTTAGGACAATCCCTGATGCCAGGAGGTCTAAGAGGTCTTTTCTGCGTGTGTGTGTGTGTGTGTGTGTGTGTAAATGCATACAGGTCGTGCACATAGACGAGTGTAAATAACATACACCAATGGGTGAGACAGCACTGACAAAACAAACACGGATGCAGCGACGGGCCCTCAGGGCCCCTGTGCCCTCCTGCTCAGCTTCGCCCACCTTCAGAATATCCACCGTGCTGAGTGTGGGGCTAGTCATTTCCTTGTGTGAATGTGTTTTTAAGAAGAACCGTTTCAGCCTGTACGTATGTGTACTTCTAGACAGATTGTTTGGGTTGACCTTTAGGAACTTTATTATATGTTGGGTCATATTGCATCTTCTGTGACCTTGACTTTTTGCTGCACATGAGGATGGTCTTCATGTCCTCCATGGCACAGTATGCTGCACAGGCTGCCCCTTTTCCTGGCGGCAGACATTTGGGGTTTTCTTTTTCGTTAGACACTGCGGTGAAGATGCAGCACAGTCTCACGTGGGAGAGGTCACTCACTCCTGGAGTGTCACTGGTTGCCACTGGGGACACCACTGGTTTCCACAGTGATGGCATCATTGACATTCTCTCCAGCAGAGGCAGTCACATCTGCAACTCCCTAATCTTGCCATTACTTGGTAATATCAGGCATTTAAAAATTTTACCAATTTGGTGGATTTTAAATATTTTCCCAATATCTTTTCACTTGTTATGAATATTTATGAAATATCTGTGAAATGTCTGTTCATGTCTTTTGACCATTTTTCTATTGAATTGCTTGTCTTTTTATTATTATTAATTTGTAGGAGTCCTTTCAATTCTGGACAGCTTTCATTTATCAGTTATATGTAAAACATCCTGTTCTATCTACAGGTAGCTGCACTAAAAATAATAAGGTTTACACAAAGGTGGAATAACTTCTGAGACACATTATTTAGTAGAATCAAAGAGCAAAATCCAATTATAATGTGCATTGTTTATACATCAACCAAAGGCGTGGCTGTATACACACATGTCTACATGTACAGATGATATTTCTAGAAAGTTACAAAAAACACTGGTGACTGCAATTGCCTCTGGAGATGGGAGGATGGGAGACTTTTCACGATTAACCCTTTTGTACTATTTCAGCATTTCCCTCTGAATGGTGTTTATATCACCATTCAAGAACTAATTTAAATATTTACTAAACTGTGCTCTGTCTTAGACACTTCTAAGGAAGCCACCCATCCTCCATCTTGCTCTACCCTCCATTCATGTGTGATTTGTTCCCACAGCAAGTGAAGGTGGACATGCAGCTCAGGGAAAAAGAATTTTATAAGCTCACCCCCAGCCTCAACCCCAAGCTAGAGGATGGATACCCTGCCTTCAAAAGACCGTACATGAATGCCAGCGACCTGGGACAGCCCGGCTTCTTCCCACCCCCGGACCGCATGAGCACTGAGGAGCACAAATGCAGGTGCACTGGTATCTGCCCCTCCGCGTCCCCAGCTCGCCATGCTCAGGGTCTGGCCCAGAGTGATCCAAACTGGGGCCACCAGAGTGCTGCCTTCCCATGCCTCCTGGAGTCAGAGTACCAGCCTGCTGCAGAGGAAGGCACAGGCTACTTACTGCTGCCTGGCTGCCTCTGTCCTCACCACCCGACAACCAAGGTCCCCATTTTGAACCGATGGGGCCCCCTACTGCCATTCTACCAGTAGGAAGGTCACCATGGAAATCCCTCCTTCTCACAAGGAAACCTCTCCTCTGGCTTCAGATTCCAGAGAAGAGAACTGACAATAAAACCTCAGAAAGATGTTCCAGCACCATTGGTACTGTGCCCATTCACCTTGCTTCCTGGCCTGCCTGGGACACAGCATCCCACCAAGGAGAGAAGGGGGAGGAAAACTGTGTATGGAGGGCTGCAATCTGTGTGGTGCTTCATTATCATTAAGAAGCCCGCTGTAAAGATTCTAACTGTATTAGGCATTTACTTACAAAATAGGGACAGTTATGCTTCCCATAGTTCCCTGAATGTTAGGTGTGACCAGAAAACTTGACATGCTGCGGGATAGCTTTCCCCTCACTACTCTATTTTTAGTTTACTCACCACTTCCACCCTGTAGCAGTCAGGAATGACTGCTTAGAAGCCATCACTTTATACTCTTCTTCTTGCTCAGTAGAGCTATTGTAAACACATACATGTATGAGCCTACGAAATAGGCTAAACTGCTATAACAAAGAGAACCACACACCTGGGCAGTCAAGGAGGGCGTGGCTTCCATCCCTGGGTCTAAGGTGGCTGCTATGACTAAATTGTGTCCACCCATGCCCTAGCCAGTTTGGCTCAGTGGATAAGAGCGTCGGCCTGCGGACTGAAGGGTCCCAGGTTCTATTCCGGCCAAGGGCAGGTGCCTGGGTTGCAGGCTCGATCCCCAGTGGGGGGCATGCGGGACACAGCCGATCAATGTTTCTCTCTCATCATTGATGTTTCTGTCTCTCTCTCCCTCTCCTTCCTCTATAAAATCAATAAAAAATATTTTAAAAAGTTGTGTCCACTCAAAATTCATATGTTGAAACCCTAATCCCCATTGTATGGAGATAGGACCTTTAGGAGATAAGTAAGGTTAAATGAGGTCATAAAAGTGGACCCCTAATCCAATAGCATTGGTGGCCCTCTAAACAGAGGAAACTTCTTTTAAAATGCTCTAGCTTTTTATAATAGGGGAATAAGGAAACAATACCAGTGACAAAATAAAAGTTGTAGTGGAGTGATGGGTACATGGAAGTTCATTGTCTTACCCTTCCTTCTTTTTTTTGTGTGTTTGAAATTTTCCATAATAAAATATTTAAAAAGGGAGAGAATAAGGAGGAGAAAAAGGAAGAAAGGAAAAAGGAAGAAAGTGAAAAAGAAAGATATGCCCTTTACATTACTATTAGCCATTTCTAAGTGTGACTAATTTATAATATTCTTCTCATCCTTGCTATGCATTTTTAGAAAAGAAGGAAGAAGAAAGGAGGGAAGGAAGGAGGGATGGAAGGAAGAAAGCAGGAAAGAGGAAGGGGGACAGGAGAGAGAAAGAAATAAAAATCTGATAGTTTGATAGTAGTCTTTTTCATTCCTGGTGAGATGGAATAATTTTGCAAATGATATTTATTTCTTCTTCTATTATAAAATGTCTCCTCATTATTGTGTTTCCTTCTTCCTTACCAGTACAATCTTTAGAGAATCTGTTTTATCCAGAGTTCCTTCTAGGGTGTCTATTACACAAAGTGTCTAAGAACAAAAAAATTTACTACCTCTCCATACTTATTAATAACTAACTTTTTTCCATGTAGATCAATTTTCAGTTTTAACACATAGGAATTTCCAAAAATGGTTTAGTTGAATTGAAAACATCTAATCTAATAAAAGAGCAATATGCAAATTAACCCTCATTACGTTACACCTAAGCCACACCTACAAGCCAAGCCACACCCACCACTCAATCAGAGCAATGATATGCAAATTAACTCAGCCAAGATGGTGGCCGGCAGCCACGGAGCTAGAGCAAACAGAAGGCTCAATGGAGGAAACTACCTGCCTAGGCCAGCTGTGGCCTCCGCTCAAGGCAACAAAGTTTCAATTATAGAAGATAAATAAACCCCAGAAACCTATTTCCAGCCAGCGAGGGACCTTGGGTCAATGGGAGCTGTGGCCAGCCTTCAAATAGCCCTCAGCCCCTCACCCAGGCTGGCCAGGCACCCCAGTAAGTACCTGAACCCTGAAGAGATTGTGGGCAGTCTGAAAACAGCCTTCAGCCCCTCATCCAGGCTGGCCAGGTATGCCAGCAGGTGAACATCCCCCAAGGGGTCCAAGATTTTGAGAGAGCACAGGCCAGGCTGAGGGATCCCTGCCCCCCTGAGTGTACAAATTTTTGTGCACCGGGCCCCTAGTTAATAACAAGAGCTGCTCCTTATTGATCATTTATTATATATTGGGCTCTGTGCTGCATACCTCACAGGCACCATTTCATCCTCAAATACAGTTGAAGAAACAGAGATTCAGGGAGCCAGGATTTGAATCTTACATTTATCTGATTACAACTCCAAAGTTTCAGTCGTTTTTAGAATGTTAATGTCATTTTTATTCTAAACAAATGATGGTAAGACCTCAATACAGTAACTGTCTTGCTCCCTAATGTCCATGTTTCATTAAATAACCATCCACTAGTGTGAACAGTGACCTGGCCCAGGAAGCTGGGCTGGCCTCAGAGTTCTCCTTCTGAAGTTCTAAGTCCGAGGTGTTCAGGAGGCCACACCTTCATTGTGGACTTACAAGTGCTATGATTGGCTGTGCATAGAATATAAAGGAGCTCAGTCAGTGTGGCTCAGTAATTGAGCATCAACCTATGAACCAAGAGGTCATGGTTCAATTCCCAGTCAGGGCATATTCCTGGGTTGTGGGCTCAATCTCCAGTGGGGGGTGTGCAGAAGGCAGCCTATCAATGATTCTCTCTCATCATTCGTGTTTATATCTTTCCTTCTCCCTTCCTCCCTGAAATAAATAAAAATATATTTAAGGGTTTTGAAAATGGTGGCCAAATAGGCAGCAGTGTTGAACACCTCCTTTTAGGGTCAGGCCAGAAAATCAACTTAATTGGAGAACATCCACCCTGAATTAACAAATTAGACAGAGCTGAGGAGACAATTTTCAATAAGGAAGGGCAGAGAATGCCTAGAGAATGCCACTTGCCAAATATAACCCATGTGGAACCATGTCCGTGCCCTGGCAGTGAGTGGTGCAGTAATTCCCAGCAGGCTCTCAGATGTCTGCAAGGAGCACCCACCGCCAGAGTGAGCTCCTGCACCAGGCCTCCTCACCAGCCCGCTTGGACCCAGCGTCCTAGGACCTGGCTCCAAGACCCCACAGTGAGTGAAGCCAGAGGGGACCTTGTGCCCCTCCCCCGCCCCAGACTCCAGAACCATGCTACTAGCCTAGCTTGGAGCCACCCGACACCCACTCCATCCCCAGCCCCAGGACCTGCTGTCAGGGTGACCTGGAGCAACCCAGAGCACACCCCAGTCCAAGCCACAGGAGAGTTCAGATTGTGCACCCAGAGCAACCTGTGTCCTCCCCCTGCTCCATACTTAGGAGGGGTCAACGGGAGAAACCCAGTATGCATCTCACTCCAAGCTACAAGAAAGCAAGGACTGTAACCCAGAGCAAACCAGGCCTACTCCACCCTGAGCTCAGGGTTTTGCTGCTGGAGCAACCTGGGGTAACCCAGCATGAACCTCACTCAGACCACAGGGGGCCTCTGACTGTGCAATCCAGGGCAACCTGCACCCACTTCTTCCCAGCCCCTGGGACAGTCCTGCAGGGGCTACCCAGAGCAACCCAGTACACACCTCACTCCAGGACACAGGAAAGCACTGCCAGGGTGACCCAGAGCAAGCCAGTGTGCCCAGCCAGTGGCCACAGGACCACATGACAAGTGCGCTGCCAGAGGGATCTAGGGTGCCATCCTGCCATAGGTGCTGTGGCTGCACAGTGAATTGCATGCAAGAGAACTCTGGGTCCTTACAGGGAGTTGCACACCAGAGGAACTGTGCATGCGCTCCCACCACCCCAAGCATCTGAAACAGACAACTAAAGGACCAGATCTGTGGGAGAAGGGGATCCAACTCAGAGCAGAGACAATAAAGGTGTGAGACTCAAGGCAGACCCAGACTCTGGACTAATGATGTTAAGATCATTGCCCTAATAAGGTCTTCAACCTTTCAACCCCCAAGAAGGTTTGAAAGGAGGGGAAAAGCCCTCCCTCTGTCTCTTTCCCAGTGCCAGAAGGAGACAGAAAATGGGGAAACAAAGAAACAACCCTCAAGGAAAGAAAAGGAGGAATTGTCAGAAAATGAACTAAGTCAAATGAAGGCATGCAAAATGTCAGAAAAAGAATTCAGAGTAAGGGTCATACAGTTCATAAACTGGATGGATTAAAAAAATCAACTTAGGTAAGAATCAAGAGGAAATAAAAATGATACAGCTACAATAAAAACACAGTGGAAGGTTTCAGCAGCAGAGTAGAAGAAGTAGAGAACCAAATTAGAGAGCTAGAAGATAGGACAGAAAAACACACCCAATCTGAACAACAATTGGAGAAAAAAATAGAAAGCAGGAGGAGAGCCTAAGGGAGCTTTGGGACATCATGAAATTAAGTAAAATACATATAATAGGGGTGCCAGAGGAACAAGAAGAGGAGCAAGGATTAGAAAATCTATTTGAAGAAATGATGACAAAAAATTTCCCTGATTTGGGGAAGAAAAAGTCACACAAGCACAGAGATTTCCAAACAAGACGAATCCAAAAAGACCCGCACCAAGACACATTGTAATTACAATGGTAAATGTTAACGACAAAGAAAGAATATTAAAGGCTGCAAGAGAGACAGAGAGTTACCTACAAAGGATCTCCCATTAGATTATCAAGTGATTTCTCAACAGAAACACATCAGACCAGAAGGGAATGGAATGAAGAATACAAAGTGATGCAAAGAAAGGGACTGAATCCAGGAATACTCTATCCAGCAAGGCTATCATTTGAAACTGACGGGGAAATAAGGAGCTTTGCAGACAAAAAAAAAAGGCTAAGGGAGTTTATCACTACCAAGCCAGCAATGCAAGAAATAATAGACTGTTGTAAAAAGAAGAAATAGAAAGGGAAGAAGGAACACAGGTATAAAGAATAAAAATGGCTACAAGCAAGTACCTATCAATAATCACCTTAAACGTAAAGTGAAGGCCATAACAAGAGATAAGGAAGACCATTTTATAATACTAAAGGGATCGATACCAACAAGAGAATATAACTCTGGTAAGCATATATGCACCCAAAGCAGGAGCTCCCAAATACACAAAAAAACTTCTGGAAGATATCAAGGAAGAGATTGACAGCAATACAATCATAATAGGAGATTTTAATACCCCATTGATATCACTGGATACATCCTCTAAACAAAAAATCAGCAAAGAAACAGCAATCCTAAATGATTCACTAGATCAGATGGACTTAAGCAACATCTTCAGAGCATTTCACCCCAAAGCCACAGAATATACATTCTTCACAAGTGCATATGGGACATTTTCAAAGATAGATCACATATTGGGACAAAGGCAAAGACTCTCCAAATTCAAGAAGATTGAAATCTTATCAAGCATTTTTCAAATCACAATGGCATAATATTAAAAATAAACTACAGCCCTAACCGGTTTGGCTCAGTGGATAGAGCGTCGGCCTGCAAACTGAAAGGTCCCAGGTTCGATTCTGGTCAAGAGCATGTACCTTAGTTGCAGGCACATACCCAGTGGGGAGTGTGCAGGAGGCAGCTGATTGATGTTTCTCTCTCATCAATGTTTCTAACTCTCTGTCCCTCTCCCTTCCTCTCTTTAAATAAAATATATTAAAAAAATAAACTACAATAAAAACAATAAAAAAATCAAATAGTTGGAGGCTTAATAGCATGTTACTAAATAATGATTGGGTTACCAAAGAGATCAAAGAAGAAATAAAAAAACAGCCTGGAAACAAATGACAAAGGAAACACAACAATCCAAAATCTATGGGACACAGTGAAAGCAGTTCTGAGAGGGAAATTCATAGCATTACAGGTTTACCTCAAAAAAAACTAAAACAAAACAAAACAAAACAACAACAAGAAAAACTGGTAATAAATTATCTAACTCTATAAGCTAAAGAATTAGAAAGTGAGAAACAAGAAAAGCCCAGAGAAAGTAGAAGAAAGGAAACAATAAAGATCAGAGTGGAAATAAATGACATAGAGACCAAAAAAAAGATCAATAAAACCAAGAGCTGGTTCTTTGAAAGGATAAACAAGATTGATGAACCTCTAGCCAGGCTCACCAAGAAGCAAAGAGAGAGGACCCAAAAAAACAAAATCAGAAATGAAAGAGGAGAAATAACAACATACCCCACAGAAATGCAAAGGATTGTGAAAAAATGCTATGAACAACTCTATTCCAACTAACTGGTCAACCTAGAAGAAATAGACATATTCCTAAAAAAATACAACCTTCCAAAACTCAATCAAGAAGAATAAAAAAATCTAAATAGGCTGATCACTATGAAGGAAATTGAAACAGTAATAAAAAAACTTCCAGAGAACAAAAGCCCTGGATGAGATGGCTTCACAGGGGAGTTTTAACAAACCTTCAAAGGAAAACTAAAACCTATCCTCCTCAGACTATTCCAATAAATTCAAGAGGAAGGAATACTTCCAAGCTCTTTTTATAAAGCCAGCATTACTCTAATCTTAAAATTAGAAAAAGAGACTACAAAGAAAGAGAATTACAAGCAAATATCCCTGATGAACATAGATGCTAAAATCCTCAACAAAATTCTAGCAAATCAGCCCAGTATTACTAGTACATTAGAAAGATCATACACCATGACCAAGTGGGATTTATTTCAGGGATGCAATGATACAATATCCACATATCAATAAATGTGATACATCATATAAACAAATTGAGAGATAAAAATCACATAATCATATCAATTGATTCAGAAAAAGCATTTGATAAAATTCAACACCCGTTCTTGATAAAAACTCTCAGCAAGTGGGAATAGAGGGCTCATACCTCAACATAATAAAAGCCTTATATGACAAACCTACAGCCAACATCATAATAATGGGGAAAAAACTAAAACCACTTTCCTTAAGAACAGGAACAAGACAGGAATACCCACTCTCACTACTCCTGTTTGACATAGTATTGGAAATGCTAGCCACAGTGATCAGACAAGAAAAAGAAATAAAAGGCATCCAAATTGGAAAAGAAGAAGTAAAACTGTCACTATTCATAGATGACATGATATTGTATGTAGAAAACCCTACAATCTCCATAAAAATACTACTAGATTTAATAAATGAATTTGGTAATGTAGCAGGATACAAAATAACCAGAAGTCCATGGCTTTTTAAAATATATACACCAATAATGAACTCACAGAAAGAGAAACAACAACAACAACAAAATCCCATTTACCATTGCGCCAAAAAAATTAAGATACCTAGGAGTAAATTTAACTAAGGAGATAAGAGACCTATATTCAGGAAACTACAAGATATTGAAAAAAGAGATAGAGGAGGACATAAACAAGTGGAAGAATATACCGTGCTCATGGTAGAATCAACATCATTAAAATGTCCATACTACCCAGAGCAATCTATAGATTTAATGCAATTTTCATTAAAATACCAATGGCATATTTCATAGACCTAGAACAAACTCTCCAAAAATTCATCTAAACTAATAAAAGTGAAATATTAAAATTAACCGTTTCTCCGAGACAGGGTAAGCCACGCCCACCAGCCAATCAGAGCGGCTGTATGCAAATTAGCCCGGCCAACATGGCGGCCGCCACTCACGGACCTGAGTAAACAACCCTTTCCATTGCGGCAGCAGCGAAAGTGAAGCTGAGCCCTTCAGCTCAGCTCCAATTAAACTGCCTCTAGCGAAACACAGCTTTTTGAAACATTGTAACAATCATAGAATCCTCCAGAGCTGAAGGAGAGAGCAGCTCCGGCCTAACCCGTAAAAGTAACAATTGTTTCATTATAGACGCTGCGAGGTGAAGCAGAGG
>PVJC01024673.1:0-25367 GCA_004026665.1 Murina feae | reverse complement strand
AAATCTATTTTAGTGAATATTACATGAGATAACAGATATGAAATATGTCCAGTACACATACCCATTTTTCCTTGTCTTGGTTTTCCTTTCTCATGGAAAGAATTATGGCAAAATATTTTTTGTTATAGCATCATAAATATTGGCACTGGAATACTTACTCTGACAAAATGTTTAGTAAAGACAAGTTTAGAATATTTGAAAAATTACCATCCTATCTAATAAAAGAGTAATATGCAAATTGACCATCATCAGATGGCTGCTCCCATGTGGTCAAAATGGCTGCCACAAGATAGCCATCAAGGGAGGGCAGTTGGGAGGGACCAGGCCTGCAGGGGAGGGCAGTTGGGAGGGACCCAGGCCTGCAGGAGGAGGACAGTTGGGGCAATCAGGCCGGCACAGGAGCAGTTAGGCGTTGATCAGGCTGGCAGGGGAGTGGTTAGGGGCAATCGGCAGGCGAGAGGTCGGGAGCCAGCAGTCCTGGTTTGTGAAAGGGATGTTCGACTGCCCATGGGATCGTGCCTAAACGGGCAGTCGGACATCCCTCACAGAAAGGGTGCAGGAAAGGGTTCAGGAAAGGGTGCAGGTTGGGCTGAGGGACACCACCCCTACCTCCCACTCCCACTCCATGCACAAATTTCGTGCACCGGGCCTCTAGTATATTATAAATAATAATCATATTTTATGCTTTTCCCAGTACCAGACTGGACCGTTTAATAAATGTTGAAGGAAATAATTTCTGGAGAAAGATAAAATGGACTTAATCATTAGGATTGTCCAGTGGAAAAGATTTGTTTTCTTTTTTTAAAAATAGATTAAAATAATGTATTATAATAAGTCAAGAGGGTAAAGCCATATGATGATTTCTAGTTCCCAAGAATATATTTACTTTTATAATATTTTAAAAATTGATTTTAGAGAGAGGTATGAAGAGAGAGATAAACATCAATAGGAGAAAGAAACATTAGTTTCCTCCCTCAAGCATCCCAACCAAGTATGGAAGCAGCAACCTGGATGTGTGCCCTGACTGAGAATCGAACCCTTCACATTTTGGTGGATGGGATGATGCTCGTCCCTCTGAGCCACAGTCGGGGGCATGTAGGAGGCAGCTGATTAGTAATTCTCATCATTGATGTTTCTATTTCTCTCCCTTCCTCTCTGAAATCAATAAAAATATATTTCAAAAAAAGAAATCACACAGATCAGCACTGGGCAGATGGCAGGTGTTTCATCAACGTCAGCTCTTCCCAGGCATCAGTGGTGTAACATTTGTTAACAACCAACATTTCTTATGCAGAGTAAAGCATAGACGTTATTTTCTAATTTTAAAATAATAACATTTAAGTTTACTCATACTCTATGGGAAGTTATAGAAATTGTCCTGGATTAAAAAGCAGCCATTTGATGATTTACGTATACACTGTGGCTGTCTGTATTTTGTTTTTGTTTTTGTTTTTTTTTTTTGTTTTTTTTATTGCTTAAAATGTTACAAAGAGTAGTACATATGTCTCTCTTTTTTTTCTTCTTGACCTTCCCCCAGCCTCCCCTACCCCCCAGTGTTTTGTGTCCATTGGTTGTGCTTATATGGATGCATAAAAGTCCTTTGGTTGATCTCTCTCCCCTCCCCCCCAACCCTCCCCGGCCTTCCTGCTGTAGTTTGACAGTCTGTTTGATGCTCCTCTGCTTCTGTATCTATTTTTGTTTATCAGTTTATAATTGTCTTTATTATCCATAAATGAGTGATGTCATGTGGTGTTTTTCTTTCATCGATTGGCTTATTTCACTTAGCATAATGCTCTCCAGTTCCATCCATGCTTAAATATATAAATAAAATGAGGGGAGGAAATCACTTTTGTTCCCTCCCTCCCAAGAAATCCTAAAAGCCAAAGAAAAGTTATGAAATTCATTTCAGATTTTCAGAATGTATATGTAATAAGGACAGTGATTTTTTTTAAAAAATTGATTGATTTTAATATGAGAGGTAATCGCTAAGAGAGAACATCATTTTATTAAGATGCTTAAGAAGATTAAAAACTCTTGAGTTATTTTGTTTTAATGTGTGGTGGTCGCAGCTCCACAATGTTACTGAGCTGCCAAGTAGATCCCCCAAGGCTAAGTTTCTAAGCTCTGCATTTTTTTAAAAAGTACTGATGTGATATTTAATTAATTATAAGTGTTGCAGTCAAACCTAATATTTGTCTGCCGTCCTCTTAAAACCTCACAAGTCCTTTCCCATGAATCTTCCAGGCCACGAGGAAACATTGCTTCCTGCAGATGCCCTTGGTGCCACTCACCCTCCCAGGTTTCTCCTCCACCTCACCAATCCCTGGGCCCATTCGGCTCCAGCACAACCTGAGTTCCATGCCTCTCACCCCTGGCACACAGTCAAAATGTAGCTCTCCTCAGGTGACCCTTCGTCCTCAGGTGACTCCGAGAAGGCAAGTGGCGGCTGCAGTGATATAATTCCACTACTCCATGGATGCCTACTAATTCCAGAACTTTCCAGAGAGAGGCACTTGTTACCACACACGAATTTCCACTTGGTAAAATTCGAATAGCTTAACAGCATGAAGTGACCCCCTCAGGCCGTGTGTGGAAGTTGTTCCGGATTATCTGGGCTTAGTTAGACAGCCCTGAGCTTCCGCTGTGGGATCAACTCTCCTTTGTTGTTCTTGCTGATTGTAGCTTCTCTCCTAGTTTGACTGATCAACCTGGAGGTTCTTTGAAAGCTCCATGTTTCGTTCTGCAGCAGTTACCATGAGATCAGAATCAGAGATGCTCAGTTTCTGACGTGTGTGTGTGTGTGTGTGTGTGTTTCAGTTTGGGAGGACAGGAGAGATCATTGTTTATGTGTCTGGGTCATTTGAAACTTGAGTGATGGTAAATGGAGAACTGACTTCACTATAAGGTCAGTTTTAAATGAAATACTGTCATTTTTTTTCTGCGCAGTTTTGAGCTTCTCTTCCTCATATATAATGTTGTCTATATGCATTAACTGAGCCTGTCCATGATGTAGTGGACCCACAGTGTGTGGGAAGAGCCATGCTCAGCTTGACTAGTGATTTATAAAAGCGATATGCCCACCTCCCTGATCTCCTGCCCACCACTTCACCATCCCATGGAGAGTGGGATAGAATAAACCAAATGTGGGCTCAGGCCTGGTGCTGGGAGTGTGCTGGTTTGGCTTGGAGTTTAAGCACCATCAGCCTTTAGCATCGGGAAGCCCGAAGACAGGAGAGTGAGAAGCAGATGATGGGAGACAACACCCGGTCATTCGAGCACTCTCAATCGCTTATTTTTTAACCCCCTGTAAGTTTTGTGGAGGTAGAATAAGACAAAAAATAGTTGCCTGAGGCATTGATTAACCCCACATTTCTGTTAATCACATCAATCCTGTATAGCTAACCATGGACATTAAAAAATATAAATTCAGAGGACACATGTGAATTAGAATCCCTGTGGTTAAAAATTCCAAATTTCTAGGATCTGAAAAGCTTATGCAGACGGCAGTATTGAGAGGCTCATATACTGTGAAAAAGGGAAAAATGTAAAATTACCTTGAATTAAGTTTTGCCAATGTGAGGGCACAGAAATAAATATAAAACATCCTAAAAATGAGCATGAACAGCTTCAATCTGTGTCCCAATTATTTGTTATTCTTCTACCTGAGGCATCTTAAAAGGTTTGATACGTGTATACATTGCCAAATGATGGCCAAAAGAGGTAAACACATACCTTTACTTTTCATAACCAAATTGTGAATTTGTAGTGAGGAAAGAATACTGACAAAGTACAGAATGCAATCAATCAAGAACATTGCAGCCACTTTGTGACAATACTTCATATTAATTGAAAGTTATTTTCTTTATTATTTAAAAAGCCTAAATTCTGTGAAGTTGAAGGAAAGATAAATGCCAACTATAATGTTTCTGGAAGCTAATGGGATTATTTAAGTGAACTCTTGGCAGAACCAGTAGCAGCTCCATTAAATGGTTACATTGTTTTATATTCTTTTTGTCATTTGTTTCCTGTAAGAAAAAGCCTACCTTTATTTAGTCTTGTTTGTGCTCCTTTTTTTAAAATAAAGTAATAAATTCTAATCCATGAAAAAACATTTAACCATCTGTGCTTTTCAGCTGGAAACATTACTTTAAACGAGTTTAACAATAATAAATATTAAACACAGTGGACCAAGCACTTTTCTAAATATTATTCAAACATTAAATTAATTCATACACTTATTTGTTAGCATGCCATTAAAATTAGTGTTCTCCCCCACCACCAGCTTTATTGAGATAGATTGACATATAGCATTTTGTATGTCTAATGTGTAAAATCTGATGATTTGATACATGTATACATTGCCAAATGATGGCCAAAATAAGGTTAGTTAACACATTCATCACTTCACAGAATTAAATTGTTTTGTGTGTTGTGAGAACATTGAAGATGTACTCCTTCAGAATGAGTGTTTCAAGGGGAAATACACTTGGTAATTTTGTTGTTGTTGTTGCGTCTATGTTTCTTAATTACAGTTCTCCATTGATACAGATCTCATTCTCCTTTATAAGAATATGAAGAAAATGTCTAGAAAGTACTGTGAGTTATATATATAATCAGTGGAATAGGTTGGTAAAGGGCCCCATAAATTGTACATATGTACATGCTTAAAATTTGATATTATGTACTCATCAATTTATATACACTTCCACTTTACATAAAAATATTGTATCAAACAGTCTCTATATTGACAACATGCAAGAAAGGTGTTCAGTGAACTGAGTATTTTGAACCCAGCTCTTTCGAAGGATAATATCTTGCAGCACAGAGTGAAAAAATGCACATGCTTTTTCTACTCATCGTTTCTAAGTGGAATATACTTATTACAATGGAAGGAGAGGAAACGGGTAGAGCCCTCACTGTATAAGACATAATGCTAACCATTTTACATGTTTCTCTTTCATAAATGCTCACCGTCACTCTACAGAGAAAGTCTTGCAACTATTCCCATTTTACAGAGAAAGAAATGGAGGTTTAGGTTAAATAGCTGGTGAAGGTGACGTGGCTGGAGAGTGGCAAAGTTAGTCTCCAAACAGAAGGCATGGGTCCCCAAAGCCTTCCAGCTGGTTTTCCTTCCGCGTTGTGGTACCTGCAGTCACCAAATGTTTGTTGAGTCCCTTCTCTGGCTGGGAGCTGTGTTTGGTGCTAAGAATAAAGTTAACAGAGATATTGCAAAGGGATCTTTAAAGTGCAATGTGTGGAACATTGTAATGAGGTCATATAAAAAGTTCCATGGAATCCCAGAGGAATGACAGAATATCGCTGGTTCATTCTGCATCTTCAAGCTTATGGTAACCTATAGGATGGTCACCTGTGACTTCTAAATTATGCTCCACACTGTGGCCCCAGGGGAATTAGTGAAGGGTTTTTGTTTTTGTTTTTGTTTTACATTGGTTTGCGGATTGTCATTCTAGTCTCTGCCAAAAGTTATGAACCTTTTCAATGGGGAGATCAAAACCAGATAGCCTTTTTTTCTAATCAGGAGCCTAATATCCATTCATGTTGTTCATAGTAAAACTACTGGAAACCATAATTATACTGTCATTTTTCACAGAAGAAAACTTACTCTGTTGGAAGAGAAAAGAACTACCGTATAATAAATAATAATAACTACCCCACATTGACGGTCTATCATGTGCCAAGCACTGTTCTACCTGCTTTGCATCCAACATTTTATTTAATTCTCAGCTTATCTTGTGATTTTAGAGAAGTTGAGGCTGAGAGAGGGTGATGGGCTCCAGGTGGCACAGCTGATTAAACTGGAGCCTGGTTCAAGCGAAGATGTAGGCGACCCCTCAGCACTGTATCCCTGCCGTGGTGGGACCTCAGGCTCTGGACCCCTCTGTCTGATTTACTGCTCCTTTGTTCTGACAAGATACTTCACTTAGCTTGCCTCAGTAGTTTCCTCATCAGTGAAATGAGAGTGGTAATTATAATGCTTTTTTACAGGGCTGGGTTATGTGGGTTAAGGAGTTTGTAAAGGTCTTGGAACAACTCCTGCCACAGAGCAAATGCTGAAAAAAGGATAGTTATTATGATTGTTACTATTATTGATATATTATTATTATTTATGACTTCCTTCCAGAAGAACAAAAGATGCACATGAATATGTGATACGTACTAAAACGTAGCATGGATAGCAGTTTTTTTGTCACCATTAGCATGTGAACTAAAACTACTACATTCACTGAGGTCGATAACCTTTTAAATTATACCATTCATCTCACAGATTCCAAACTATTCTGAGAGAATATTCGATCTTTCCATCCTGTAAAGGAGTCACCTCACTTGAAATCAGTGTCATTCCGATTCTACTCCTTTCCTCAGATCTAAAAACGTCAGTGATCAAATAAGAGATCTAAACCCCACATTCAAGTCCAAAGGGTAAACTTTTTTACTAACATGTTTTCCAGCATCAAATTAAAATGTCAATGTTTTGGAGAAAAGAAGTCAGCACAAATGCCTCCGATTCCTTTATCTGGTAGTTACCAAGGATTTTCTATCAAATTAACAGTAGTTGATGCATAGCTATAAGGATTGGAAATAAACGATTAAAGTGAGTATCAGGCTGTCTGTATTCCTAAATTGGTTATTGTGGGTGAGGAGAATCACCAGGATATAAACACATCAGCTGTCTCTTACTATGCCATTCTAGTATAACTTTTTTCACTGAATACAAAAGTCTCCCAGGGGTAAAAGAGCATGATTTCAGGGGTGGGGAACATTATTGTTTGAAAATGTTACTATGCACAAGGATTATGTGTGTGTGTGTACACACACACACACACATCTCCTCGCAATCCAGGTCCCTCGGCCTGGTCTGTGAGATCAGGCAGAAACTAACCCTCTGACATCCCCCAAGGAGACCCGGATTGCGAGAGGGCACAGGCCAGGCCAAAGGACCCCACTGATGCACTATCAGGGCCGGGGAGAGACTGCGGGAGGGCTCCAGTGCATGTCTGGCCCATCTCGCTCAGTCCTGATCTGCTGGACCCAGCAGCAAACTAACCTATCGATTGGAGCGTCTTCCCTCTGGTGTTCAATGCACATCATAGCAAGCAATTGAGCATATCATTAGCATATTATACTTTGATTGGTTGAACAGCCTACTGGATGACCAAACACTTAGCATATTAGGTTTCTATTATATAGGATGTGTGTGTGTGTGTGTGTGTGTGTGTGTGTGTGTATATATATTTTGCATATACATATATTAGATAGATGAATAGATGATAGGTAGATTATAGATAGGTAGATAGTTAGATAGATAGATAGATAAGGTAGGTAACAGTTCTTCAAGAGCCTACTGCAGAAATGGCATCTCCTTAGTTTAGGTGCTATAGCAAATGAAGTAAAATATTTAAAATGGCAATGAAATTTCCCATCAAAAGATTCACTCATCTCATATAATGAATGGAGAAAGTATCAAACCAGAAACAAAATTATTGAAAGAACAATAAAATGGAGTTTGTGGTAACTTACTACCATGAAATATTTTATGGATATCCGCCCAAAGAATATATTTAAAGTGCATTAAACTTCATCATAAAACATTTCCATTATTCTTTCGGTCTTAAGAGTTAGAACTGCAAAAATAGCTCCAGTTGTACTGGCGTGCACACAAAAGTCATGATTTCCTTGCGAAGTTTAATTTAAACCCACAGGTTTCTGGTTGTCATTTGGGTGGGCTATATGGATTGTACTCCCTTCTTAATTTTCTGTGGTAGTTCTTGTCAAAGCAGAAAATGTTTTTTAAGGAAGTGGAATAAACCACAGAGAAAAATATGGTATTTTCCAGGGGATAAGTTCAGAAAGGTATGGAGAGAAAATAGTTCTCTATGAGCATGTGATTGCTGACAGAAAGAATAAAGGGCTGGCCAGCCGCAGGTGTGTGATGGCAAGATGATGAGCAGTGTGTGTGGTGACTGGCAGAATCACATCACAGTTGTTCTGTTTCAAAAAATAAAACATGTAAGCTTACACACACACACATATATATACACACACATACACACACATTTAAATGTTAAGAAAATATGCTAAGGACTTCTAGGGTTAGGTGCTGGAGTGAAGTATATAATTGAATTGCTTTCTCCCAAACTTAACATCATTAATCCCCCCCCCCCAAAAAAAAAGCACAGGTACACAATCAGCAATAAAGCAAAGAAAATGGCACAGTCTCAGTCCTGATACTTGAACATTGATAGTCCTGGAGACAGGGCCTCCCAGAAACCACCGTGTGACGTCTACACTTGCCCACTCCTCCCCTCCCACTCCACGCCTCCCACTCGCTCTCCTGTCCAAGAAATGCAGGGGACACAGCCTTCACAAGAGCTTAGATATTCAAAACCAACTCATACGATGAAGCGGTATCCTGTGGAAAACAGAAACCTCCTTAAGAGAGGGAGAAAGGGCGGGGGCACTCAAAGACTCTCCTGCATGTCAGCTATTTGCCAGACATTAGCTGGGTCGGCTTTTTGTTTAATAATTAGCTGGAAAGGAAAGGTACAATGAGCATAATCACTAGGAGAAAATTACTTCCTGCAATTGAGGGTTTAGTAGGACAGAAGAGAAAACAAGGTAAACAAGCTCCTCTGAAAGAAGACTGGACCCTGCGAGGAAATACGCAAAGGATCCCAGTGGTAGGGTTTCTCCCCAGTAAGACTCTAAAGCACCCGTGGTCAGAATCTGAAAGTTGCTGCTTATCGTTTTCCTATCAGATTGGCAACAACTCAGAAGTTTGGTATCACCCAGTACTGGGAAGGGTTTTGAGGAAACTATAACTCTCACACCCTCTTGATGGAAAGGTAAATTGATACAGACATTTTGGAAAATTATTTGGTGATAACTACCAAAATTTAAAGTGCACACATTCCATGACCCAGCCGTTTCCCCCTTAGGAATGTTACCTACAGTTATGCTGGGGGAAAGTATAAGCGTCAGAACTTCTGTTGAAGATTATAGGAAGCAGCAAAATACTAGAAACAATTCTAATGAACCTCAATGAGAGAATGACTCAGTGATATGCCTCCAATGGAATACTCCACAGTTACTAAAAACAGTAAAAAATCCTTATGTTTTGCCCTGCCTGGTTTGGTTTAGTGGATAGAGCATCAGCCTGTGGACTGGCAGATGGGCGGGGGGTGGGGGGGAATCCTGAGTTTGATTCTGTTCAGGGCACATGCCTGGGTTGCAGACTCAATCTCTGAGGACTGAGCAGGAGGCAGCTGATTGATGATTCTCTCTCATCATTGATGTTTCTATCTCTCCCTTTACCCTCCTCTCTCTGAAATAAATAAAAATATAATTTTTAAATCTTTATGTTTTGATGTGAATAATCTCCAAAACAGCCCTGAACAGAGCATTGGCCTGTGGACTGAAGGGTCCCAGATTCTATTCCAATGGAGGGCACATGTCGGGTCCTCAGTAGGGAACCATTGATGTTCTCTCTCTTCCTCTCCTTTCCTTTCTGAAATCAATAAAAAATAATAATCTCCAAAACATATTAGGTGAAAAATACAGAATATTTTGTGTATTGTGATAGGTAACATAAAAAATATGCAGACATATGTGTGTGTTTTCTGGAATTATTCACAAGAAAATATGATTACTATTGGGAATTAATCCAAGGATTTGAGGCAGGGATAGAGAAAAAACTTTTGCTTTCCATTTTATACATTTTGTACTGTTTGAAAATTTTACTATTCACAAGGATATTGTTTGTTTCTAAGTGTTCACTACTGTTGGCCCAACTTAACATGCTCAAAAGAGTAGCCATTTGATCCCTAACTCAGCTCTTTTCTTTGTGTTAACTAAATTGGATAATAGCCCTAACCATTCTCCAATGAACCCAGTCTGAAAATTTGAGTATTTAAAAAAAATCAATTATACTCTTTTAAATACGTAAAAGTATACATTCTATAAACCTGAGGGTGAGGTAGATAAGAACATATAAGTTGCCTGTAATCTTAACATTCAGAAAAGTTATTAGATTGTGTATGTTTTAAAGAAATATAGGAAGATGTTGGCAATAATCCGCTTATGGTTGGTACTTAAAGACATGGAGATGGATGAAGTCATAAGAAAACATGCAAATAGATTTATTATATATTACATGTATAGATTTATTTTTTTAGGAAGCCCAATTATAACAGAAGGGAGGGTCAGAGTAATGTGTATCATGTGAGCCTAATTTTGTAGAAGAAAATGGATAGAATGGCTTCCTATGGCTTTTCAGTCATTACTTCTGTTTTCTCAAGTCAATTTTTCCCATAATTTTTTTACTTATATAATTTTAATCTCAGGTCTCCTCACTCGCAGTACAGTGAACTGTCTACTCTGTTCTAAGAGCAGTCACATTGCAACTGTTCCTGACCATGGACCATCTCCAGCCTAATGAGGTAGATGATCAGAATCTCTTTTACAGAAAATAAAAAAAAAAGGCAAAGTGGTTTTTAACGACCTTGACCACTGAAAAGTAATATTGGTAATGTATATCATCCTACCTGCACTTTAAAGCTTGATTGTTACCAGCATTTTCTCCTACAATCATAGTATACCTAGTGTGATTTCTCCTCAATCATCTAGAGTGTGAGAACATTTTGTTGGGGACTAAAATGTATGTTCTGTATACTTCTAGTGTTGTTATATCACAAAAACAAAGACAACTCATCTTTTAAAATCCTGGAGTTGAGAAGAATTTTTAAGGTAAAAGATAACTGACTACTTAAACTTAATTTAGGGAATTGTAAAAAGTTTACTACCTTGAGTCCTTAGATAATAAAAGCATTAACTGAAGCAAAAACTGAATTCTATATTGACTAAAAAAATTACAGAAGTCTCAAGCATAATTTGAACAATTTATTTTCAGCTAAACAGACAGAAAAAATAAAGTATTCTATTTTTATTATGCAGGTATCATTTTTCCAAAGCATTTTATAGAATGCTAATAAAAAAGATACCATGGACAAGATAAATTTGGGGAATTGTGAGTTAAACCCACATATTTCAGAACATGTAATGTGCCACTGTGTATTGATAATCTTTGAAGGTTAAATAATTGCCAGAATTCCCCCAATTTTTATGACTGCAGATGCCAGTGTTTTCTACTTACATTAGAAGCACTGCTAATAGGACATATTTGGAAAATGCTGTTCCAAAGAAAGAATGAAATTGAAGGACGATAGAGGCAGACAATCTAAGCACAGTGAGAGAAATGTTATTGTCTTTGACCTTGAAAGTCATCACTTTTGTGTGTCTTATAGTCACTTAAAACCCTCATAAACTTTCAAGGTTGGGAAGGACAAGTGTTTTGTTAAAGGAACAAATCAAAACTGGCCCCAGGCAAAACGGTGAAGTACACATCTATTTTTGGATTTTTACCTTCAGTATCCTCACGTGTTTTTTGACTACTGACAACTCACTCAGGTTGTCATCTCCCCCGCTCCCCCCAAGACCCCCTTTTCCAGAGGGTGTTTATACGTGGCCAATTATATCTGCTTCCCACTTCTCTCCCTGACACAGAGCCAGGTTCTGCTTTGGAAGCATCACTTGAGGCCATCATGTCCCTTAGACTGACAGCTCTGTGGCATTGTAGGCCCCGTAACACAAAGTAAGGAGTGTCTTGGGCAAAGGGCCCAGCTGGAAAATTCTCAGTTAGGCCTCACTAGTCATCTTACATTTTCCCTAGTATCAACACAATTACTGGGAAAATATGTAGAGTTGCCGTAAATGAAGCTGTAAAGCAGCTCTGCCTTTTGGGAGAGAATGGGCCAAGGGACACACTTGGTTTCAGTTTGTTTTCAGTTGGCTGTTTAACTCGTATGTGCTCCCAAAAATGAACTGTAGAATATTATAACTTCAATTGCTCTTAGAGGTCACTAAGTGTAAGAGAGGACAGTCATGTCCCCAACATTTAAGCAGCATTAACTCAAGGTAAAGCCAAGACTGGAACCTGGCTCTCTACACTGGGCTAGAGATTTTCCTGCTGTGCCAGGACTGGCTGGGTACAATGAGTAGCCCTGGAATTGAAAGCCACACACGAGACAGACTGAAATTCAGGTTGAGTCAGGAGTCTCGGTTTTATTTCTGTCAATCAAGGAACAAGAGTTGGGGTTCTACAGCCTAAGAATTAGTGAAGTTTTAGGTCCATAGTTTTGAAAAACTAGGGACTTTGGCATGGAAAGCTTGCTTAAAAGTGTTCCATCACCACAGAAAAAGTGAAACTTTCTCTTTCCTCTTCCACCTTTTTCCCGATGCAGGAATGAGTCCAGGATCTTTTCATATGTGGTTTAGCTTCCTCATCTCTACTTGTCTGCACGGCCAAGGACCTTTGCTTCTGCCCTGACACATGCTTGCCCAACGCTTTTAAAAAGCTTTCTAGACATTAATATATTCAGAGATTTTTCACTCCCTCACCCATATTAAAACATATCTATATTCTACACTGAATAAAATTTTGAAGTAAAATAATTTGTAAAACAGTTGCCTGTGCATAATTCATTTAATACAGGAATGATTTCTTGCATGGTATCTTAACAAACATGAGCTCTTAGGCAACCTCTAGATTTGAATCCCAGTCCAACTATTTACTAGCTCTGAAACAAGAAGTGTGATTTGTCTTTGCCTCAGCTGCCTCAGCTATAAAATGAGGATTAGTGTGAACAGTAAGTGAGCTCATAAAGAGGTTTTTGTTTGTTTGTTTTTTAAAATATATTTTATTGATTTTTCACAGAGAGGAATAGTTAGAAACATCCATGAGAGAGAAACATCGATCAGCTGCCTCCTGTACAATCCGCACTGGGGATGTGCTCGCAACCAAGGTACATGCCCTTGAGCGGAATCAAACCTGGGACCTTTCAGTCCACAGGCCGACGCTCTATCCACTGAGCCAAATCGGTTAGGACTCATGAAGAGGTTTTAAAGTCTTAAAAGTTTAGCAATTGTATGATCTTGGTAAAAGGCATACAGATCTTCTTTGGACTGTTTTTGTTTTGTTTTGTTCAGTTTTTCTTATATTTGATTTTTTTCAAAATAAAAAAATAGAAAAACCTCCCTCCTAAAATACAGCTGCTATATCATTGTTGAAATTAGTATACATACTTGGAAATTCTTAGGAAATGAAAACATCTAACCTCCACAAAATGTTTCAAATGTAATGAAATTTGTATTTAAATTCAATAATTTATTAAGTCATTAAATTTCATAATTAATTAGTGTTCTGTTTTCTTGTTCTTTAATTAAACATTTATGAACTTGAATTTTTAAGTCTCTGTATTTTAGAGAAAATAAACTTTTTTTTTCCTTTCGGTTTCTTACCGTTACCCCGAAAAATGAGTCCCTGAAAAGCTGGTAGGCTCTGTGCCTGCGGGAAGAAATAGTCCTGTTATCTTACCTGTTATTTTTTTATGCAATAGATATTAAGCAAAGAGAGTAGCGTGTCATTAAGCTTTTCAATCCTCTTCCTTATTGCACTGGGATCTGGATTTTAATAAAGAGACAGGTATCCTGCTACATTGCCAAGGTATTAAGCAAGTGAGAGTTGCAGTGGGAACAGCAATGCCTAGTTGTTATGTATAGAATCATGCTCTGTGTGTGAATCACTATAAGAGGTACAATGGGAAGGCCATCAAAAAAGAGGAGTGAAAACCTATTCAAATAGCAGCACCATTGTGTCATTTGGGTATTCATTCTGACATTCCAGCTCAAGATGCAGAATGAATCTTACATGAGGTCAAGACAGCCAGGTGCATGCCAAGATATCTTCCAGTATTTAGAGAGGCAGAGTTAGTTCAGTTGATTTGGGGAACTTGTACCACTGAGCAGAACTGGAGTTGGTACAAGAGTTTATTATAATTTTCCTATGAGCAGAAAGTGAGGTTCTGTACTGTGTGGTGATAAAATTATTAAACATCTGTCTTTTTTATGAGAAACTAGAGGTGTGGTGCACAAAAATTTGTGCACTTGGAGGGTCCCACAGCCAAGCTTGTGCCCTATTGCAGTCTGGGACCCATCAGGGGATGTCCACCTGCTGACGTATGCCCGCTCCCTGGGGGATCAGGCCTAAGCTGACAGTCAGACATCCCTCTGGCAGCCTGGGAGCCCTCGGGGGATGTCCACTTGCCAGTGGGGAGCAGGCCTAAGCTGCAGTAGGACATCCTTAGCACTGCTGAGGAGGGCTGAGGAGGCAGGAGAGGCTCCCACCACCGCCGCTGTACTGGCAGCTGGCAGCCTGGCTTGTGGCTGAGCAGAGCTCCCCCTGTGGGAGCACACTGACCACCAGGGGCAGCTCCTGCATTGAGCATCTGCCCCCCGGTGGTCAGTGTGTGTTATAGTGACTAATCATTCCCAGTGGTTCTGCTGTTATAGTCAATTTGCATGTTACCATTTTTTTTATATAGGATAGAGGCATGGTGCATGGGTGAGGGCAGGCTGGTTTGCCCTGAAGGGTATCCCGGATTAGGGTGGAGGTCCCGCTGAGGTGCCTGGCCCGCCTGGGTGAGTGGCTGATGGCTGTTTGCAGGCTGGGCACAGCCCCCAGCAAGGCTGGCTGGAAGCAGGCATCTGGGGTTTATTTATCTTCTATAATTGAAACTTTGTTGCCTTGAGCAGAGGCCACAGCTGGCCTAGGCAGGCGGGAAGTTTAGCTCGATAGCCAGGGCAAGCAATCCTCCTGTTTGCTTTAGCTCCATGGCTGCTGGCCGCCATCTTGGCTGGGTTAATTTGCATATAGTCACTCTGATTGGTGGGTGCGGCTGGCTGGTGGGTGTGGCTTAGTTGTACCCCAGTGATGCCTAATTTGTAGATTGCTCTTTTATTAGATTAGATTGCTTTGCCCTAGTTTCTTAAGCTTACAGTCTCAACAGTCTCATTTCACTGATTTCTGATTTCTGGTACAGTCAAATCTGACACTAATGCCAAATTCACTTAATTACCAAGTTAGTAAAAAATCACTTTTCTGTTGAGAAGTAAAGTAAATGAGGAGAGACAGCCTGACCTAGAGGATGACAAGTACCTGCTGGAGCAGGAAGAAGAAAAGGCTCCAGGAAAAGAAGGAAATGAATCTATCCAATGTGATAGGGTTTTGGAGAAAAAAAAAAAAACTATGATAGAAATATATATCTGATGAAACTCTAGGAAAAAAATTAAAGATTGGGTTAGAGAAAACAATGCAAATGAAAAAAATGGGCAACAAGTTTATGAGAAAGAAACTATAATTATGAACTATTTGGCTTCATACTTATAATAGTCTCACGGATGTAAACATTATTAACTAAAAATAATTATTCCATTATCCCCAGAAGACAAGAGCAAGAAAGTAGGTATGGTTGCCAACCAAATAAATAATATTAAGAGGATAAATTTGCATGAAAGAAAGTTATTAGTGCATAAAAATAAATAATTTGCAGGATTAAAATACTGAAAAAGTATGAGGTAAATACTCTAAGAAAGCATTTTAAATTATTGGAACCACAAAGGGCCAGCTGTCATTTGATTTTCTTTAACTATGTACATGTATTAATTTATTAAATATTTTTAAAAGTAAAGAAAATATGACACTTATATTTATGACTTGTTCAGTTTTATTTTCTGTTCTTGTAAATCTTAAAATATACCCTTTTATTTCATTGCTTTTTTTCATCTTTATTGTTGAGATTATTACAGATGTCCCCTCTTATCCCCCCATTACTCCTTCCACCTGGTTCCCACCCTGCCCACCCCAGGCCTTTACCAGCCTTTTCCATAATGCATATATGCATATAAAATCTTTGTTTAATCTCTTTCCACTCCCCGCCCTTCCCTCTGAGAATCATTAATCTGTTCCATTTCTATGCCTCTGATTCTATTTTATTCACCAGTTTATTCTCTTCATTAATTTCTTATTCATTTATTTTTAGATTCAATTGTTGATAGATATGTATTTGTTGCCACTTTGTTTTTCATATTTTTTATCTTTTTCATCTTCCTCTTCTTAAAGAATATATTCAGCATTTCATATAATACTGGTTTGGTGATTATGAACTCCTCTAGCTTTTTCTTGTCTGTGAAGCTTTTTATCTGACTTCAATTCTAAAGGATAGCTTTGCTGGGTAGAGTAATCTTGGCTTTAGGTCGTGTTGTTCATCACTTTGAATATTTCTTGCCATTCCCTTCTGGCCTGTATAATTTCTGTTGAGAAATCAGCTGATAGTCATATGGGCATTTCCTTATAGGTAACTAACTGCTTTTCTCTTGCTGCTTTTAAGATTCTCTCTTGGTCTTTAGCTCTTGGTATTTTAATTATGATGTGTGTTTGTGTGGTCCTCTTTGGGTTCCTCTTGTCTGGGATTCTCTGTGCTTCTTGGACTTGTAAATCTATTTCACCAGGTAGAAAAACTTTTCTGTCATTATTTCTTCAAATATGTTTTCAGTATCTTGCTCTCTCTCTTCTTCTGGCACACCCATAATGAGAATGTTGGTACTCTTGAAGTTGTCCCAGAGGCTGCTTACACTATCTTCATATTTTGGATTATTTCTTTTTGCTCTTCTGGTTGGGTGTTTTTTGCTTCTCCATATTTCAAATTGTTAATTTGATTCTCAGAATCCTCTGCTCTACTGTTGAATCTGTATATTATTCTTTATTTCAATCAGTGTATGCTTAATTTCTGACTGGTCCTTTACCATTTTGGGGGGATTCTTGCTAAGATCCTTGAAAGTCTCACTAAGTCCCGTGGAGGTTTCTAGAAGATTCTTAAGTAAACTTATAACCATGGCTTTGAACTCTATATTCAGTAGTTTTCTTTCTTCCATATTTTTCATTTATGACATGTTTCTTTGTCTCTGCATTTTGACTGCTTCCCTGTGTTTGTTTCTATGTATTGTGTAGAGCTACTATGTCTCTTTGAGTTGGTAGAGTGGCCTTGTGTAGGAGGTGTTCTATAGGACCTAGTGGTTCAGCCTCCCGTCATGTGAGCTGGGAGCTCTAGGTGTACCCCCTTTGTGGGCTGTGAGCATAGTCTTGTTGTAATTGAGACTTGATTACTGTTGATGTTACTGGGAGGAATTGACCTCTAGGACAATTGCCTATGAGAACTAGCTGTGACTACAGTGGGAGAGCTGCTGTGCTGGAGACACCCCTATGGAGCAGGACTTGCTTCAGTGGGGCTTTGATGCTCACTGAATCTGCTCATTGAGTGTGTCATTTATGGATGTGTAGAGTTATAATCTGGTATAATCTGGCATTGACCACTGTGTACACTGGCTCTTGGGTCTCCAGGAAGGTGCAAGTCAGCCATTTCCTGGGACCACCCAGCTGGAGCTAAGGAGAGATCTTTAGATTCCTCCATTTTGTATCAGGTTTGGAAGTGCCCAGATGAGGCCCAGCTATGAAGCAAGGCAGGCTGGTACTGAGTCTTGAACCTTTTATTGATAGGTTTGGGGCTCCCTGACCCAGCTGTGGCTTGTTTAAGAGATTTTAACCTGATCAAGGACAGGCCATTCATATGCAAAAGCTGCTGCACACAGCTGGGGTGGGGTTATAAATTGGATGAGGCAGGGTCTTATGGAATAACTAGGGTGGATCAAATAGAAATGGCTGCCAGTCAGCCTTGCAGCTGGGGAGGTCTCAGCCTAGGAACAGTGATACCTGCGAGCATCTCTTTTTGGGAGAATGCTGCCCCCAATTTCCTGCCCCAATGCCAGACATTCGTGTGTGCCTGTGTCCTCCAAAGCCTCGTCCTGGTGCTGGAGCTCAGAGGAAACCTGGTAAGTTCAGTTTGTGGTGCTGACTTTTTAAGAGGGGCAGCTGGATCTCCAGCAGCCTCTGTGTCACTGAACACCAATTTGCACTGGTTTCTACAGCCCATAGTTTTTATTGCCCATAAGAACTTCTTTTCTGAGATCTGGGACCCTGGGCTGGGGGTCTGGTATGGGACTGGGACCCCTTGCTCCTCTGAGTAGCCTCTGCAGACATGATCTCTCTCCTGATTAAAAAGCGTCCCATCTGGGTGCCAGACTATCCCATTTTGGGCATCTGCACCTCCTATCAGTCTCAGTGTGCTTTCTTCTTTTCTTTAGTTATAGGACTTTTATTTAGCCAGCTTTCCAACGGTTCTGGATGATGGTTGTTCTGTATTTTAGTTGTAATTTTGATGTGGTTGTGGAAGGCAGCAAGTATAGGTGTTTACCTAAGCTGCCATCTTCATGTCTCCTTAAAAATTTTCTTGATCACATCTCAATGCTGGTTGAAGAAGTAGACAATAATTTAATATGCCTTTTATAGAAAGGGTTCATAGAGAAGAAATGCTCAGAGAGGCAGCAGAATAAACACTGTGCATGCCAGTGCAGCACCCCAGAGGATAGGATGTGACTCTCTTGCTCTTGAACAGAAAGGCAGCAGACCTAATTCTCATAGCCAGAGCTGGGAGTAAGGAGGGTAGGGAGAGAATCTCATTTATGTTCAACTTGCCAATTGAATCACTTTTGCGTTTTCAAAACAGACAAATTGTTTGCTTTTGATTCCAAAATACAAATACACTTCCCTTTTTAACACCATTTCTACCACAAGTGTTTTATTTATATTATAAGGTTTTGCGTGCTCTCGTTCACCTGCGTTTTATGGCTTTCCAGAAATAAGGCTTATTCCCTTATAACAAGAGAGTAGTATTCGGCATGTGGAAAACGCAGTTAATTGTCACCATTAAAGGCTCAGCTGATGGAATGAGCATCACAGATGCCAAGGCACATGTACGTGATTTTCATTTGTAAGCTATGCTTTTGTTGCCACCACATTAGTCAGGGGTAGCTGCTGAAATGTGTTGGTAGTTAGTTGATGCAGAACATCTGGCCACATTGTTTTCGATTGCTAGGTGACGACTCCATCTTCTCTGGTGCCTGCCAAGAACAATGTCAGTAAATCAGATTCCCAGATGCTGTTAATTATCCTTTCAGGGAAAGTGGTAATGGAGTCATAAAATAAAACAATTAGAAGAATTAAAAAAGGTCATTAGGTCCAACAGCCTGCTAATATTTTATTCTATATTACTTATTACCTAAGAGATTCTCCTTGATGAAGTTTGGTCAGGTCTTAACTAAAAATGTTGTAACATCATTTATGTTAATATCATGAATTGATAATTTAGTATGGTGTTTCTCATTGATATACCCTTAAAAGGCACTTTGATTCTCTTTAATTATCATCACCTTTCCCATAGCAAATTGCTTCCCATAGTGTGCAGGTTTAGTTTTTCTTTTCTGAAGTCATCTTCAGACAAAAAGCATCAGAGAAAGATGCTTTTTCCCACTCCCAAGTGTCCAGTAAAGATTTTATCCAAACACCAAAAACCTAAATGTCAGATTTATCTTTAAAATGTCTACATTTGTTATTAAGAAAGAAAATATTAAGTGTATTGGATACACAAGAAGTTAGAAATACACACAAATACACAAAACGTTTAAATTAAATTGAGTATAGTAAAGGGATTTGACTGTTGGAGCAAAGAGAAAATTCTGTTTCCAGAAGTAATCAATACAACTTCCATAAATAATTCAGTCTATTCCTATTGGAATTAGCTCTTCATCTTTCAAAATACCCAGTGAATACATTAAAATTCATGACTATGCCTGTTCCCAAACTGTAACATTTATTACTGCTTAAGAGAATGACCACTAAGTTGCAAAACTAGTTCCTACAACTTAGGCAGTAACACAATTGACATTGTGGGGAAAAAATTAGGCTTTTCAAAAAAGACCAACAAAACGCAAATTTTTTTCATCTCATTTTGGTGAGTCTTTAATTGTATGGAAGGATAATAATTATAGCTTTTTTAGTTTTTCTTACAAATTTACAATGAATTGATATAACCAGAATCCTCCAGTAAAATCCCCTTTTCATATTCAGCATTATTTTTCAGCAATAAAGAGGTGATAAATGCAGTTGAGGCATATCTTGTCAGCAAGAAAAGGATAAATGGCTTACTTGTATGAGGTCGTTTCAACTTTCCAATTATGTGAATACCATTTAATGACCTTTTCTGAGATAAGTGTGCTAGGTAGAACACTGGTTCCTGGAAAAAAGAAAAAGACTTTCTACTTGATCAATTAAGAAGTGCGATTCATTTTTGATGGCTTGTCAGAGCCCTTTCCCATTTCTCTCTTCATCTCGCATACCCAGAAACACAGAGCCAATTTGCAGTGCCCTATGAATGACTCTGCCCTTTGTAGGGAAAACCCTAAAAAAGTGACCATTTTATTTCTCTGTGAGAACAATGTGATCTACACACAAATACACACAAACACACATCCCTACTATAGCAGTCATACCCAAGGACCACTGCAAAATGAAAATTTAGGCCTTATTTTTTTTTCCAAAAAGCAGAGGGAAAAATATGTTGTCAAGCATGCTGAAATACTGGTATGATGCTTTTTCACTTTCTTCCTCGGTTTCTCTTTCCACTTACCGAGTAATTTTCTAAATTTGCTATTGAATGTTTTAAGTGAAAAATTTTAAATTATTGGCAATTGCCATTCATCTTTATTTTACTTTGCACAATGTCGGTTTTAAATGCAAATATAGGACCATTTAGCTTGTATGCAGAATCGCTGGAATGATGTAATTCCTGTAGTTTACACATGCCTATGTATTTCACTCTTACCAGAACAGTGAAAATGTTATACAAAATTAACTCAATTGTTTTTGTTTCACTTCTTGATATGTGTGTATTCTACCCACAATCTTTGCTTTTGGCTTATTGATGAATCAGGAAGAACTGAAAGGAAAAAAGAGTTATGGGTTGCCCTATCTTTTTCCTTTTATATCATTTTCAACATAAGTGATTGGCTACTAAATGGAAGTAGCCCAAGTAAGAAAAGCTACATTAAGATTCTTGGTCATTCATGTTTCTTAGAACACCATTGCCTCCTTTCTGCATTCAAAAGCAAATTCTGGTTCACATGGTGTTGAGCTGTCAACACCAGTACTTACACAGCCGTAAATGTAATGCATTTACCAGATACCCTCGCTTTCATCTCCCTCACACTGTGGGATCCTGGAGTTCCATGCTCATGGGGTATCATGAGCCCTATGTGTGAATGGGACAACAAGGAACAGGGACAGACACCCATATTGCTCATTTCTCCTTGGCTCAAGTACAAGTTTCATTGTACCGCCAGACTTCAGTTATAAAACACAAGTTCAAAGATAATTTTTTAAAGAATTTTAATTTGGCCACAGAAGGACGTTAAACCAAGGCTGGGTCTTTTTTGAGGCTGTGGCTCTGCATAGGCCAGATGCCCAGGAAGCTGGACCAGGTCCTAACAGAAACCCTTGCCTTGTATTTCAGGAGCGCTTCACTGTGGGCAGGTGCTTTTCCTGCCCCTCCTAGTGGCCAAAGTGACATAGGGAAGATACTTACAAAGCATGTATTTTTTTATAGCACCTTTAAAAATGTGCTTTAAGTATTTGGCACCTACACAAGGACATTGATCCTAAAAATGAAAATGCCCAGAGTAGTTTTCAGGGGGGAAAAAGTCAACTGAAGGGAGAGCAAAACAATTAATCAAAAGTTGAAATTAATCAGTGGTTAATGTCAAACTTTGATAAGCCATACTCTCTATTGATGAAGGCCACTATTTAGGTGATATTTTTAATTGTGACTGCTGTTCTAAGAAAAAGTAATATATAAATTTTAATATTTATTAGAAAAGCCAGTGTTCTGTAGGATTTTTACTAGTAGTACTAAGCCTTAGAGACATCTTGTTTGTGATCTGTCGATAACTGCCCATATTTGCCCATGTTCTAGAGACTCTGAATTGTGAGTCTTAATATAATATCAGATAGTACTGCTTTTAAAAACTTTCTTAAAAATATTTTTATTTATTTCAGAGAGGAAGGGAGCAGGAGAGAGAGATTGGGACATCAGTGAAGAGAGAGAATCATTGATCGGTTGCCTCCTGCACACCCCAAACTGGGGATCGAGCTCGCAACCGAGGCATATGCCCTGACTGGAAATTGAACTGTGACCTCCTGGTTCATAGATTGATGCTCAACCACTAAACCACTGCAGCCAGACCAGACAGTACTTCTTTAGAATTCAATATTTATCTTATTCTGTTTCAGTGTATATGAAATTTGGTAACATGTTAGACTATGGGCATCAATTAATCAGATAGGAGCCTTCACTTCAAAGAGCATCTAGACATGGAGATAAGGCATCAATAACAGTAAGTATCTCATAAGGTAGAAAGTAAAAATTACAGAAAAAAATTACCACATACATGTAAGGGAGTTCAGAAGAGAAGATGGTATGCTTTCTCTTCTGTGCAAATTATATGCTTATGTATTGGGAAAACTAGTTGCCATCAAGTGAAATCCATGAGACAAATTAGATAGTTCATTAAGTTAAAGTGAAACGCTAAAAACTCACACATTTCTTACATAATAAAGTTAGTCAGTTAAAAATAATAACCAAGAAAAAAAACATATTTAGTAATAAATGTAGTGGGCAGAATTTGAACATTTTGCAATAGAAGGAGTGGAATTTGGGGGGGGGGGGACAATATATGCAAATACACAGGAACTGAGATGTGAACAGCTGTCACACATGAGAAATAGTTTGTCCTTTAGAGCAGAGCTTCCCCAGTTTTAATGTGCATGTGATGACTGAGGGTCTTGTTAAAATGCACATTCTGATTCAGTGGGTCTGGAATGGGGCCTGAGATACTGTGATTTTAACAAGCTCTCAAGTAATGTCAATGCGGCCAATTTATGACGGCACTGCATAGGAGGAGTTTAAAGCACAGAGAGCATAACCAGAGAAAATTTCGTTGGGAACTTATAGTGGAACAGTGAGTGCAGGCTAAGTATAGCCTTTATTCTGTAGAAATAAAGATTTCTGAAAACAGATTATTTTTATCAATGCTGAATTCATAAAGTTAATAAAGCAGCAGTGTTAAGACGAGTATGTTTTTTTTTTGTTTGTTTGTTTTCTGAATTGAATTGTGTGTGAATACCCAGGAACCTGCCTCATTAACAACCTCCCTCCTTGTCTGGACATTGCGGAACACTGGATCATGAGGTCGCTATGCAACTTTCTCTAATTCATATCACCAAGGTCCTCAGAGGAGGAGGTTTCTGGGAAACAATATTGTAATCCAGTTTTCATGGGAAATGGCTGGGCAGAGAAAGTTTGTGTTAGAAATTCAACTTAGAAAAGGAAGCCTGAGACTCAAACAACAGATAATATGTCATGATCACCCAGGGTCTATTTCATAAATGCAAGGGTGGTTTAATATTTTAGTGCTGAATTCTCCTCCAGTATTTTCTGTCTTGGTAAATGGCACTGCTATATATCCATTTGCTTAACCAGAAATCAGAGAGGCATTTATAATTCCTGTGTCTCCTTCATCTCCCATATCCAGTTATTCTTTAAGTTCTGTACATTTTACCACCTAAATGGATTTCAAATCTAATTGTGGACACTCTACCCTCAGGCAATCAATATTGCTTGCCCACTCTACTACAAGAGCTCCCTATCTGGTCTTGCCACTTTCTCTTTCCCCCTGTCCTTCAACACATCCTTCATAAAGCAGACAGAACTTTTAAAACTCAGATCCTTTTTTAAAAATATATATTTTATTGATTTCCTTTCAGAGAGGAAGGAGAGGGACAGAGAGCTAGAAACATCGATCAGCTGCCTCTTGCACACTCCCTATTGGGGATGTGCCCACAACCAAGGTACATGCCCTTGAATCAAACCTGGGACCCTTGAGTCCGCAGGTCAATGCTCTATCCATTGAGCCGAACCAGTTAGGGCATGGACTGACAGTTCTCAGGGGGAAGGGAGTGTAAGGGGTATGGGAAGAGACTGGACAAAAATCTTACATCTATGGATGAAGACAGTGGTGGGGGTAAGGGCATGGGTTGTTGGGGAGAACCAGATGGAGGGGAGCTATGGGAGTTAAAAAAAAGGAACATTTGTAATAATCTGAACAATAAAGATTTAATTAAAACAAACAAACAAACAAACAAAAAACAAAACTCAGATCCTATCCATTCATGTCCCTGATTAAAACTGTCCAAAGGCTGCCCATTGCACTTTGAATAAAATCCACCTCCTCATTATGGCTCCTAAGGCCAGTTGGTTACCTTCTCTTGTCTCCAATAGTGCTGCAGCCACATGGCAGTCTTCTTGTATTTTCTGAAATTCCATCTCTCTCTCTCCCCTTAGAATCGTCACACATACTTGTCGCTCTTCTTGAATGATCATTTTCAGAAAGGCATTTCATAATTATTCTGAATATGTGGATGTCCTCATGTCCCCCAAACTTTACTATGGCAGCACCCCAGTCAATTCCTTCATGTTTCTGTTTTCCTGCACTTATAGCAACAAATGTATTTCTTTGTTTATCTATTTTGTGTTTATCTCCTCACTATATTGTAAACTCTCTAAAGGCAGAGTCTCTGTCTTTTTTTTATTCACCTTTATAATAGCATCATATTCATTTATTCAACACATTTGCTGGTGTCTTAGATGGTCTCAATCTTTTAATAATGGTAATAGTGTCTGCAAGAACATTATATGTCAAAATAATTAGGTGTTTAGTATGGTACAAATTAAATACCTATATGATTTACTAAATACCATGTCAGTTTACAGATTATAGAATATCTACTCTATAAAAGCAAAATATTAAAATTAACCGTTTCTCCAAGACAGGGTAAGCCACGCCCACCAGCCAATCAGAGCGACTGTATGCAAATTAGCCCAGCCAACATGGCGGCCGCCACTCATGGACCTGAGTAAACAGCCCTTTCCATTGCGGCAGGAGCAAAAGTGAAGCTGCGCCCGCTCAGCTCAGCTCCGCTTAAACTGCCTCTAGCGAAACACAGATTTGAAACATTTGAAACAATATAACGATCATAGAATCCTCCGGAGCTGAAGGAAAGAGCAGCTCCGGCCTAACCAGTAAAAGTAACAATTGTTTCATTATAGATGCTGCCAGGTGAAGCAAAGAGGAGGCTTCAGTTAGAAGGCCGCCTTAAAGGAACAGTGTATCAATTATAAAAGATAACCCCAGGCCTTCAAGGAACAGCATCAATTATAGGAGAGAAACTGCAGAAACCTGTGTCCATCCAGCCTTGCTGGGACGTTGGGTCAATGGGAGCTGTGGGCAGCCTTAAAGCCCCTCACCCAGGCTGGTCAGGCACGCCAGCAGGTGGACATCCCCCGAGGGGTCCCAGACTGCGAGAGGGCACAGGCCGGGCTGAGGGGCCTCCCGAGTGCACAGAGCGGCTGCAGGGCGGGACAGCGCAGGACCCAGGACCCGTGAGTGGG